>VDFB02253048.1:0-101278 GCA_007258455.2 Sequoia sempervirens
TAATTTTGAAAATTTGAAAAGTTAAAAATCTTGTATTTGACTGTAATAGTAATTTTTTAATATATATAACATTTTATTTTAAATATAAAACTTGCATAACATTTTGAGTCAAAATATATAGATATTTGAATAGTAATTTTTTAAAGAGAAAAGTTAAAGAAACAAAAATATTCATTATCAAAATAAATCGTCAAAAATTTAGAATGATTATCTTTGCCGTCGTGAACAGTAAAAGCTCATATGAAACCTGAGACGGTGGGAGCAACATAAAGGAAGAACTTTTAAACCCCAGCTTTGCCTTGCCGCTAATGTGTTGCAATGGCGCCAAATTGCGAGACCAGACTTTGTGAAGGCACAGTGCCATTCCCTTCCTAATTTCTGCTAAGCAAGAAATGCCTACAGATCTGAAAGACTTTCAGCCTTTATTTGGCGAGGCCAAGGCAGAATTAGAGGCTGCGACACCCCATGCCCTGTTGCCCTTCCTATATATTATTCAGGCTTTGGACGGCAGCAGGTTGCGTATTCAAATTACCGACTTCCATTCCAACACATGGGAAACTGTCAGAACCGCAGACCAGCTCGAACACCTTGTCAGTTACTCGCCGCCCTATCATCGAAAGCTTAAATTCACGTCGATAATTGTTCTCTTCAAACTGTATTTGGTCATTGGTGATCAGTGGAATGCAATTTATATTAGATAGATCAGAATTCATAGGCGATTTTGAAATATGAGAATTTTTACATTATATTTTGAAATGACCCAAGTCCGATTTTTTTTTTTTAAACTTCTAATTTCTTTGCTTTGGCATTTCGTCAAACACTTGACATGGGGTTCATTGTTGAAGATTCTGAATGTGTTTGCTTTGGAAGTGTTTAGGTAAGTAATAGAATCATATAACATGCTCTTTGCAATTTATTCATATACAATAAACATTCATGATACTCGAAAGGCATTATAACAAACATTTGTCCTACATTCCATTTGCAACAAAGAGGCAAAAATATAAAATATGTAGTGGCTGCTATAAGAACAGATTGCAGAGATATATTTAATTATTTTCCCGAGCTCATACGATTTGCAATGAACTTATATATACAGTCAATATTCAATTGCCTAAGTTCACTAGCCAAGAGTCTTCCATCCTCAATGCCACCTCCAAACTTGCCTAGTAGCTGGTTTGAGATTGTGCTAGCAATAACAATGAAATTTCAGACTTTCCACACCCTCACACAACTGCAGATAACTTCAAAACAAACCCACGACTTCCTTAGGAAAGATGGCGGCCAACACACAACCCCTAATGCCTGAATCACAACTCCATATAACTCATGGTATTCAAGGTGAAGGGCCCAGGAATGGAGGCTCCGCGATTCCTCTAAAATCAACTCTTATGCCCAACCATAACAATATTTATGCTCAGGAATAATAACTTTCCTAGAATGGCATCACACACAAATAGTTCCCTCGCTTTGTATCCATTTTTCCATTTATGGTGCCTGTAATCTTCTTGTAAACCTTTGAAAAAAAAAAGATAAATTGTCTTTCAACAACCCTCGATAAACTCTATCAATTTTGTCTTGCTTGCAAGGCTTCACAAAATTACAAATCTTCAATCATACTTGAAACTTGTCTTCCAAAATAATTTATTGAAAGATTTTGCAAATTAAACCTTTTTGATCAAATTTGAAAATCACAACAATGAAGCACCAACATAGATTCAGGATGAATCTATTAGTAATCAACCAGGGAAGATCTTTCACCATTGTGAATGATATTCTTCAAGAGGGATTTTGTCCCTAGGAAGTATTGAAATGAATTGAGTTCAATCTCCAAACCACAAGGGTTTCACTGGAGAAAATGTAATAATCTCCATTATTGCAAATGAGCTCACAAAACTCCTTTTATAACATTTGGAAGCTTTTCAAAAAACATAATATAAAATCAATTTATAAATTAAATAAGCCTTATTACTCCAAAAAGTGATTTATTTTAATATTTAAACATTCTTGACGCTTAAAGTCACTTTTTCAGTTTCCAACATTTAAAACTTTCAATTCTCATTCCAATGAGCTATTATACTAAAGCCCCCATTAAATTATTTTAATAAAATTAGCAACCTTAGTAGAAATAATTTAAGTAAAGCCACAAATACACTTGAGTTGAGAAAATTGTTGATGTAATGTCCCGTCTCACAATGATGAAATTTTAACAATTTCTTTTAATTTGATATTGTAGACATTTTTTCAAACAATTTGAGTTATTGTAATGTCCCTCTCCTGATTTTCCCTAGAATTTGCCTACTAAACACCAATTGCAGCAACTAGGGTATATATATATATATATATGCTTATGAGAGTTAGACAATTACATCACATCCATTGATTATCAACAATGTAAACATATTAGCATTTTGGGAGAAGGGACATGATGGGTTCGCCCGAAGCCATATGCCAAGCCTACGAGGGTGTATACCACAACCCTCTCGCTTGGCGACTTGTATCTGCTTTCCCCATCAGTGGCACAATTGTATATAATATATATATGTGTGTGTATATATATATATATATTTATATTTTATATAAAATTATAAATATATATATAATTATTCCTAATTGATTTCCATCTTCCAATAATCACTTTATATGATATATATTTAGATATATTTATAATTAATTTTATTCACTTACTTCCCTTATTGATTTACCGTTTGTCTTCATTTGCCTCCTCTTGACTAACTTCTTCCCATATATTTCTTCCTCCAATTCTGAGTATATCATATGAATGTCTTTGCTGCTATATTCCCCGAAATCCCTTCCTTATTATTAATGGCTCGATTAGTTGCTGATGGTATCGATAGTGATTATTCCTGAAACTAGATTTATTTCTGAATACTGCCATTTCTTTATAACTGCCTTCCAACTCAGAATATATATGTATATCCCTTATTTATATCCTGAGATATTAATTCCTTCCTATCCTAATGTATTTCTCATGCTGCTTCTTAGATACCTTATCAAATCTTCAAGAGGGGCTACCATGTGAAGAGACATGATCTCCTAAGAGGGATGCCACAATTTTCCTGAAGAGGCACGGTTTTCTGTTTGTTAATACTTCTAATTTTAGCGCCCCTTTATGAATTGACTTCCTTTCCATAATGGTCGCTGCCTTTTTAATAAAATGAATCGCCTCTTAAAGTAATATCAGGTGCTTCCTTTATACATATTTTCTTGGGTGATTTCACTCAAGGAGTTGGTCCATAGTTAGTTTTGATTTATTTATTTTAATTCTTTCAAGGTGACACTAGGTATATGAGGAGGTCAGCCTATATGGAAGTCGGCCCAAATAGTAGTTTAAATTTATTTATCAATGACCTAGGCGCCAAAGGTAAAAGGAGTCGGCCAACATTAGGTTTGCCTTGTATATATGCTAATATAGGAGTTCAACTTGCAAAATATGCTTTTATGAAAGTCTTGCATGGCAAGGACATGACACTTATACCAATTGGGATTTGATCTTGAGCATAAACTAGATGATAGGGACTCAAATGCACAAATATGAGATATGAAATTCAAATTCTACTAACTCCAAACAAATTGACAAATTGTTCATAACAACAATTACAATGTTGCAGCAGTATTCATTCAATGCTTATTACATATTGCTGACCTGAACATTCTATACACAGGTTGTACCTCTTGAAATATGATGCCAAACCAAGAATGAGGTATAGTCTCCAATGCAGCAGCAGCTCCAATACATATGTAGCCTCTAATGGTCTAAAAATATGGGTCGCCACAATCTCAACAGCTCCTTCCAGGTGATGCCTAGCAGCTGAAAATGAAACACCAACCAATCTTTGGTTTAACAGCATACACGACCCCTCAGATACATGGTATTTAAGCATCAGAAAGCATCCATCTGAACATCATGGATATCTTGGCCAATCTGCCCACACGCCCTTAACTCCTTAGATGGATTCCCACGACCTAACAAAATATGAAGCCTCTTTGATGGCACACTAAATTGAAGCCAAATTTGACACCAAGAATGAGGGATTCACTCCACAAGCTCTCTCCCAACTCAAATGCAACCCCAAGGATAAAGTCACTTTTAATATTCAATGTAACTGCTGATATAATACGCCAAACCGTAAAGCGCCCATGTCTTTCCTGGCAACATCATACAACAAACAACTCTAGAAATACTCCATAAACCTCTGTGAATATCTTACTTGAAAATGATGATCAATATATCTGCAAGTTTTTGACAAATCCTTCAAACCCTAAATTTGAAGCTTTTCCTATAAATGTTAACGTGCAAATGCCTAACCCTTAAATGGAGCTATCAGCAAGCAACCTTGGGAGATATTTCACTCTTGCAACTACTATTCCTCATGAGGGTTTTTGTCCTCAAGAAGTCAAGACTTTTCAATTGAAATATCCCCCTTAGTTTTTTTTTGAAATTCAGCACAAGAACTTCACCCGTTAATGTTAACTTAAAGAAAGATAAACAAATTGAAATGCAACCCTCCACTTTCTGATCACCAAGATCCTAGTGTGGGCTAGGTCGCATATGGTGAAAAGGGGATCTTGTTAGCTAAATTGGAAAGCTGGAAATACAATGATATTGGTGGCAAGTCGACCAACATAGACATGAAAGTACTTAGGCGGCAAGCCAGCCTCTTCCACTTTTTAGTGGGCTACAATGAAAGTAAAGTATTGAAATGAAATTGCTTAGGCAACAAGCCAACCTTTTCCACTTTTCAACGGGAAACAAACAAGAAATAATTAGGCGGCAAGCCAGCCTCTTCCACTTTTCAGTGGGAATGAAAGCAAAGTGCAGAAATAGAATGAGCTAAATAGTATTACTAAATCAACCTTACAATATTAAGAACTTAAGCACTGAAATGAAGATATACATATCAAATTGATAGCCAAAATATTAGACAATCACCTCCAATGCAAATACAAAGTTATCTAACATGAAAATATGTCAAAAAGGAGGAAATACCAGGTCTGATACAGAATTGCAGCAATCAGAAATTCAGACCAGCAAGCCCTAGAAACACTAGAATGCTTGTATCTCCCTCAATTTTTCTCCGATTGACCTCAAACTGGAAGCAATAGATGCAAATATGCTAGGCGTCCCAATCACAACAAGTCCAAACCAAACAATGCTTATTATTTGTGCACACTTCCCGAGACAACCTCAACTAGTAGTACGACCTCCTTGAGAAGGGCGACCTCCAGCAAAAATCAAGCTCTCCACCATAAATTATGAAATCTGGAGCACAGGGGTGCGTAGGAGATAGGAATCAAATGAAACAATGCTCACAAAAATCGCTCCACTCCTTAGAACGGTACGAGCAAAAACGTGCTTCAACCAAGCACCAAACCAACAACAAGAAACTGAAAGAAACACACTCCAAAGTAGAAACTGAAAGCAACTAACTACCATACAAGAATTAGAAGACATTGAATGAAGCCATTTCCAGTGAAGCTCTATCTGCAACCTCTGAATGAAGAAGCAGTCTTAGATCAGTTAGGCACTATCTCTCAACCACGAAATTGATAAAGGCTAGGAGGTATGCATTCCTTGAAGCAAGAGTTCTGAAACAATTTCAACAACACTTCGTTATCATAAGCAATGGATAGCCAAATGAGAAGGCAAGGCCTTGTATATATAGCACTCTCAAACGAGGAATTTGAATCACTTTTTCCCTCCAAAGGGGATGCCCAAAAGAGGAGATTAAAGTATTCTTTTAATTTGCATTTGACTTGTCTTGACTTGGGTGCCCAAAATGACTTTGTTAATGTTGTAGCTGTGGGAGTTATTTTTCTCCTTAAATAAATTTATTATAAGGTAGGTCAGCCTTCATTTTTATAAATAATATTTTGTATTTACTAGGTCAGCCCTAGAAAGAAGGCCGCCTAGTTGGGTATAAATAGAGGATGAAGTTCTCTCATTTCACAAGCAACTTATTCAATTCAAGTTCGAACTTCAACAACAGGTCGTGTTTCCTAAGCAACAAATCAACATCAAGGAGAAGAATCAATACTTAGTGTATTCATGAAATTGCACCAGATATAAGTGTAGATCCTTGTATTGTATTCACCCTTTCTAGGGCCTGTTATTCTTCTAATATATAAAGAGAATATTGTTGCTGGGTTTTTCTCCCTCGAGTAGGAGGGTTTTCCTAGGGTAAAATGTTGTGTTCATTGTTCACTGTGTTGCTTTTTCTGCTTGTTGACATTTCTGATCTAAAGAAACTAACATGGTATCAGAGCGGGTTTAGATCTGATCAGATTTGTCCAAGCAATTCTTCATTAAATATCATTCCATCGATTGATCATACCTTAGAAGCAGATCTAAGGTGTTTTTAAGAGCAGTCTTGAAGGCAAATTTTTGAAGACCTAAAGGGCGATTTCTAGCAGATTTAAGTGCAGACCTTGAGGCGAATTTTTGCAGACCTAAAAGTTGTATTGCGGCAGACATAGGGTATACCCAGCCATCGAGCATTGGCTGCGTAGGTTGTACTAAGGCAATCGCCATGGAGGAGTTCGTGGGTTGTACTCAAGGCAAGAAAAGACAAAGAAGTGCCAATAAATGAATAAAGGAAAGATCTCACTTGTTAATTGTCCAATCTTCATTGCCAATTTATTTGATATTCAGTATAGATCATAATCAACATTGTCCATAGGTATCCACCAAGGTGAATATTCTGCAGTAGGATTAAATCAAGCCACTGCCATTATTCAGATCATCTGGGCATTACTAGTAGTAGGCGCCAGGAGATTACCGTGATTTCAAGGGAGCTAGTCAGTGTAATAGTTGCAAGAATTATATTGTTAAAGCCCTAGTGTGACAACTGGCAACAACAGACCTGATCATTCAACATCAAGGACTATCAAGCAGCAGCACCATTCCTCTAGATCTAGGGCCTTGTATCCTGCAGCAGCAAAATACCAAGTGATTTCAGACCTGAAGACTATCTCAGCAATGACCTGGGTTATGTTCTTGATCCAAACCCAACCAAGGGTGCAGTTTGAGAGGGAGGCATCTTTACTATGAGCAGATCACAGCCCAATTTACCTCCAAGATGAAGGTGTAAGGATGCCTAGCTGAGGGTTTCCTATAGTTGGTTGCTGGGAGTGCAAGAGGTTTACAAAGGAATTTCTGGGCGATAAGTTTACAAAGGATTAAAGGAAAGTTTGGGGTCGTTGGCAGCCAAGGGAGCTTGAAGTTATACAAATGAATTCAAGGGAGAAGAACTAGAGGAAAGCATAAGTTTCGCAAACCAATAAGTTGCCAACAGGGAAGATGTATTAATTGGAAAGCTATTGGAGGCTGAGAACAAAATTGAGGTCTTGCAACTTAACTACAAGGATGCACAAACAAATTGGAAACACTTGAAATAGATCTGAAGAGTGCTATTAAAGAGATAAATATTTTATATTTGTACCCTTAAATAATGATCATGGATTTAGATAATCATGTAGTTCATGCAATAATAGTGAATCATGTATGCTTCTAACATTGGTCTGTATATCTCTCTTTGGGGTATTTTGATTCTATGAACTATTATTATTCTCTCTAAAATGCAGGACGGATCGAGCAAAAGGATGATGAGAGATTGCATAAGGAATTCAAGGGAGGAAGAGCGTGATGCATTCTGTGAGGAAGTCATGCCGGCTAAAGAAATGAACAAACATGGAGACATAGCTTGCAGCTTTGGGACTGAGTTGGTGGCGAATAACTCTCATGATTCCTCACTAGGAGCTATATTGTTACAAATTTTTAGTATTCCATGTTGGGGTTTCAAGAAGAATTTTATGAGCAGATTTGAAGTGTTTGAACAGTGAGTTGGAGGACTCAAAAACAGAAGAAACTTCCCTCATTGTTGGTCGTACTACTTTGAAGCTGGCCGCACTTGTTCAAGGAGGGCGTGAGAATTCCTAGGAAAGGCACCTATGGTTTGAGTGGTGTTCTGGTGCCTTTTGGTGTGCCTAAGTGTGGTGAACACTCAACAAAGAAGTTGAGGGTGGAGTAGTGGGGTTTTGGAGATGTTTGTAATTATTTACAATCCAAACTTAGAGTTGACCAATAGATTAGAGTTTGTTGTTGTAGGATTAAATTAATGAAGCTTGACACATATTTATGGTGGATAATACTATTGTGTGACTATTGATATTTTTTTAGGGTTTATAATGTTATGTTTGTAGGTAAACATTGTTATGCATTTAAAGGTTTGCATGGTTATCGTTTGATATTTTAAATTTGTTAAAATTATTTTCCCTAAATCTAGCATTGAACATTACAAAACTTTAAATCTTTCCTCAAAGTTCCCTTATTATCATCCTTGCTCACTATTTGCCAGTCTAAGAAAATAAGCATGCTTTGGTTCATCAATGGGATGAGTAGAGATTTATTGTTGGTGATAAAGGAATTACATGGAAGCAAATATTTCTTGCAAGGCTATGTAACTAGAGTATCATAATAGGTACTTTGATATTTATCATCTTCCAAAGTTTTTGTGTTGGATCAATATTTTCTACTTCATTTGTTTCATCTGCGAGTATAATTTCATCCATGTTTGTTATTCTCAGATTCAATAAATAGGTGTGCTATATTTATGTTCATCTTTAAAGCTTATCCATGTTTGGGTTCCTTGTATGATCCTCATACCATTCGGAACTTTCATTTTCAAATTCTGAGCAAGTTGTTGTTCCTCTACCATCCATTTCTTTTATTAAATTATAGCTTCAGAGGAAGTCAAGCTCTTTGAAGATTGTATCATTGTTGTGCTATGTTACCGGTCCGTAGGTACCTAGGCTTGGGTCCTGGTACGGCCCGAGTCTGGGATCTAGACAAGGTCCGATTCCTTGTGGATTTGGCCTTGCTGAACCCGGGTGGACTCGTGGCGTATTTCAATTTTTTTTTGACTTTTTTGACTTTTTTTACCTTTTTTGGACATAAAAATATTAGATAAAGCCCCCCAACCCTAAAATTATGTTCGCCATGAAGGTTTGTGTGGCTTTGAAGGTCTTAATTTGGGTCTTATTGTGAATGCAAAATGATGTATGCCATGAAGGTTTGTGTGGTTTTGGAGGTCTTAATTTGGGCTTGGTGGTGGGGGCTCTGCCCTTCGACCTCGCGTTGTATCAGGAGTGCACCAAGGACGCTGCCTCTCGACCCCACTGGGGGCGTTGTCCCCAAATCCTAACAAGGAGTGCTACCCCTTGATCTCGTTGTGGGTGCTGCCCCCAAATCCTTGTGAGGGGCGTTGCCCTTCAACCCCATTTGGGGCATTGCCCCCAAACACCCATCAAATTCATTTGATTTTCCATGTACTATCCAAGTTTTCCTACAAGTCTTCATCTATAATATCGTCATCCAATTGGACAATCTTCCCTGATGCTTACTTGTAAGGAGAAATACAACAATGTAGTTTATTTTAATATATAATATATATCATGACATTCAAGTTTGACTAATTGACATTCTAATGTTTTTTAATTTTTATGGTGGTTTTGTTTCTTGTACAATATATGATGCTATGTGTGTTATTTTGAACTTAATTACTATTGTAAATATTATATTTTTTTATTTTTAAATGTTTTTGTAACCCAACACCAATTTTTTTTTTGATCGAATCTGTGAACCGAACCCTTGAACCCGAACCCGAACCGGTAACTTAGCTGTTGTGGATAAATATTTCTTCGCTTTTTGCATGTGGTTCCATGTTTCAATTAACTATTGACGTTCTTTTAGACAATATTTGTAAGCAGGTTTACTCTACTTATCTATATTTTGGCTGCTAACAGCCATTTAGATTTAAGATTCTATCCTTGGACTACCTTTACTTGGAAGGAAAAGACACATGTTCTAGATGAATATAACATTTTGTTTTTGCTCAAAATTTAGCATAGTCTATCTTAAAATGCTGTGGTATGGCTACCATTAATTTTTCATCGGTGTTTTTCTCTTCTTGAATATTAAACCTATCTTTCTTATTCTTTGTAGAGAGATGAAGTTGGCATTGGTGGATCATGGCATGACTTTCTAAGCTATCTCAGAGCAGCATTTTCATCAGACAATGTCAAGATTATTCTTGGGGGGCCTGCTAGTTCTGTTGGTGGTTATGGTGCCTTCTTATCCATGCTTGAAGTTAAACAATAAAAGCATATTCTTGCCCAGCTTGTTGAATAAGAGCAATGCTTATAACTCATAGATCAAAAAATTCAAATAGTCCTGAAAGCTTAGTTAATTCCAGAAGACAAAGCTATAATATTAATTTTAGTTGAGTTCATATCATTATATGTAAAAAGAAAAATCTTCAACAGCTGGTTATATGCTTTCTTTCTATGCTACATGATAAAGTTATTTTATAATTAAAATTATCACATTGTAACCTGATTCTGCTATAATTGCAATCTAAACTATTTGTTTAGAGGAAATTCATATCAAACACCTGACAAACGTTGAGTGCTTAACTACCATACTTTTAAGTTTTTTATTTTGACAACTGTCAGTCCAGTTAGTTTGTGAAACATTAGCTCAATTGTGGTATTATAGAGACATCCAAACTGATCATGGGCTAGCAGTGGTTATTCATAGTGTACTATTGAGTATAAGATGTTGCATTATCCTGACTTGACACATATGATCTATCATTAATTCCTTTGCTATGCTCCCTTATTAATGAAAGTAAACCTTATTATATGGCGAACATATAATGTTTATATAGCAAATCAATGTGGCTCATCTTTTACTTATAGTAAATTATTGAGTTTCATGGTCAGAAATGAATATCAATAGGGTGGACTAATTTACTCATTAGACTACAATCCAGTGACAATAAGAAGGGGTTTTTAAACATTCTAAATTTCAAAAGGAAATTTCTTTTTTCAAATTTCAAGACATGATATCTCTAATCAAGTGTTGATAATTGTAGGTGCCACTTCTGCAAAGGTTACAGCCCAGAAGTCAAAGGGCATGCCCCGGGTTTCAATATATCTGGAAAAACTTGCAGATCCATTAGCTAGCGATGCAATGGGAAATATTTCTGTAGAGCTCTTCAGGGCTTTTAAACAAAAATCTGATGCTTTAGTAATGGGTTTGTTACCTGTCCTCACTGATCCCAATTTTTAACTTTTGCAAACTTATATAAATCACCTAAATAATAATAGGGATTAGCAACAATGTTGCATGGGTATAGTGTTAAGGTTAGATGCATTTACCATTATATAACTAATTTTGGTTCTATTAGATATCCTGCTCACCAGACTTACCAATCTTCTGTTGCTTTTAGGGTTAACACTCATAATTGCAATTATATTGTTATTGTTTAATTCTTATATTTAATTGATTATGTGTGGTTCCAAAAATCATCATATTCAGCACACTAAATTCCTAGTTATTTTCTTGTTAACTTGGCAAATGTATGTTCTACCCATTTCTTTCAGATCAATTTTATCTAGACATACATCAAAATGAATGCCATGTAGTGGAATGAAGTATTAGTAATCACTATAAGTTAGTCCAACTAAAAAGTTGATGATACAGGATATTGATAAGTACTGAACTGTATGAGCAGTGAATATAGTTTTCTTTAGATTCTCATGTTAATTGTAATTGAACAATAGAATCCTTTCCTAAAGCAGATGTTGTTGGCTCTGAATTTTTGGTTCCAAATTTGAGTGGTAGTTTGGGGTTTCTAAGCCCTTCACATTTTGGGGTAGCTTCTTTTTTTCAACTCAAACTCTTCAAAGAAAAGCACAAATGCAACTTTGCAGAATTTAGCAAGAACTTTCTGGAAATGTACATCATACAGGAATTGATTGGTTTGCTTTTTTTCATTTTTGGAGAACAAAAGAAACTGAAAAGAAAGAGATATAGCAAAAAATGAAAGTCTTTGATTAGCTTTATCATATCTAGAATTAACTGACAAGTTACACAGATTATTCCAAGAGGAAAAACTGGCATATTTGGATAATTCATACCAGAAGCTAGTACAATTGAGTCCTTGACAAACCAAAATTTTATTTTTAGATCTCTTAAATTCAAAAAAAAAAATGGGGTGCAAAGTCCTGTTGATGCGTGTTTTATGACAACAAACATTCTAGAATAAAGTATCGAAGACGCTCTATCCCCTCTTGAAAAACTACCCCGTATGCTAAGACTGTAAGAAAGATCATATGGCAATTCCAATGTTTCGGTCAGGTGTGGATAAGCTCTATGGTTGATGTGATTTGCCGGGGGCACAATAGGGATTTACTTCTGGTAGTATACTTAGAAAAGCAAAGACACGAATACAATATCATTTTCGAATTTTCTGAAAAAAAAGTGAAAAAAGAGTAAGGGTTTAGGAGTCCTATGCTATTCCTATGAAATCAAGAGACGGCGAGAATTGAGTGAAACTAAATAAACAATACTTTGTTTCGCCACGCTAAACGACAACTACACAAAGCAAGTGCAATCTTCTGGGATTTGTGCTTAAAATTTCTTTACCACGAACAATACCATCAATAGAACAACATTATTCGAAATAAACGTTGAAGCATCCACAATAAAGCTCAGTCTAACTTTACACATTGAATGAAAAGCATCCACTCAAAGAAAGTATGAGCTAAGTTTCACTAATCTTTGCTATCAATCTATCATTCCCTTAACATACATTCAAAAGAGATTCTTATTCAATGAGGAAGAGAAGTATGTAACCATGCAACCATTTGACAATGAAAGAATTCAAAGCATCTCATGCATCATGAACTTTATTATCAAAATAGTCTTTTTGCAACAATTTCATAAACTCCTCTCTTATTATCTATGCTCTATTTCTTTCTACGTCTTCTTCTATTCTTCTATATCCTCTATCTATGCAAATGAGAGAATAAGAGTGGGTTTATATAGAGTTCCTAGAGTACAATGAACAACCAAGATTAATTCGGAATCAATGGCAGAGATTGAAAATAAACAACCCTAATTAGGGTTTCCTAAAACACAATCATTAATCAATGAGATAACAGGTAGTGAACTGGAGTGAAGAGCTATTCTTGAGGAGGTGCATCCTTATCCTCTTTGGTCGCAGTATACTGGATGAATTTAGAAACTATCATGTCAACCTCCTCGATCGTGACAGGTGGCAGTGCATTGACCCTGAATTCTAGCAGATCTAGATCATCTGAGCATTCAACAAAAGTGTCTTCCCATTTTGATTCCTGTTGCTGGAAATTGCGAAAGATGAATAGGAAGTCAGTTGCCTTAGTCAAATTTTGCTTGTGGACAGGCCCATTAGTGAAGAAGATTTCCTGAACTTTGCTCTTCAAGTTTTCAAACTGCAAGTTGTTTGCTCGTACAATGTCCTTCTCCAGCGCATCTGCAGCTACAGCTAGAATCTTCTCCCGAACTTCTTTTGTCCTTTCCTCAATTCGGATGGTATCTGCCTTTATCTTTTCTATGATCTCACTTCGTATAATCAATGTCATGTACCAACTGCTGAAATCATAAGTTGCACCTGGTGTAATTACTTTTCCGTTGACCAACTCTTGCTTCGACACTCCTTTAAGCACTTTGAGACATGGAATGATTCTGTCTCGAACGTCCTGAGCATTATCCCATGCTTTTGCCAATGTTGCAATCCTTAAGAGCAAAGAAGAAGTTTTCCCATACGCCAATGCTAGTCTTTCTGCAAATACGGCCACCTCTTGTCTGTTGCTGATTAGCCATTCTTTAGTCTATTTGGCTATATTCTTCTCCTCTTCGAAAATCTCCTGAGAAGTATCCATCAGTGGAGGAGCTGCTGAGGTAGTTTGATCGAGAGGCTTAGTTAGGTGTTGAATATACTCCTTGAGTCGTTCAACCTCTCGTTTATACTCTTTTTTCTTTACTATCTCCTTCTCTAGCCTTGCTTTGATAGTGGCAACAAAATTATCCAACTCTTCCATCTCCTGTCCTTTTGTGGTAGGGCCTAAATCGACAGTGGTAATTGTTGAGATGAATGGATGATGCACAGCCCTTGAAGCTCTAGAATCTTCAATGAAGGACTCTAGCCATGAAAGATAATCAACCACAAAGAGAAGTGTTGCAACAATGGAATGCTGATTAAAGATTCTATTGATATGATATTGATATGATATTATACAAATGAACAAGATGCCTGATTAAATAGGCAAGAGGTAAACCCTAATATGCATGAGATGTTGCCAAGTGTTATAATCTAACAGCATGTGACAACATGTTAACCCTATGGTGATGATCATTAAATGATGAGATAAGTTCTAGAAGGAATCTTATCCCACTTATTAAATGATGCAACCTAGGACTAAATGATTTATGACCTAAGTTAACTTATGCTAGTGTAATAATTAATTAATTAATTACACCAACACCCCCCCATAAGTGCAACTTAGGGAGGAAAATGCAATGATTATGCAAAGATGATGATGGGTCCCGGCTACGAGGCCATGTTAGGTACCCATGTACATGATAGATGCAGAAAATCTCCCACAACCGGAGAAAGGGGAAAACCTAATGGGAACAAACCCTCTCTCCAAAAAGGAGATGTAAAACGCAGAAAATGGAGATAGATGGGCCATATAATTCCCCCAAAATACCCCTACGACACCATCCATTACATGGATATGTAATACAATCAAAATTTCCCCATAGGGCAGAGAGAATAAAATACTCTAAGATGAGATCACCCACAAGATAGGTAAGGTTCAAAGATGCACAAAGATCCACCGTCGACAAAACAACTTTGTCTCCCCTTCTGGAAGAAACAAAACCAACTGCAAGTGCAAAGATGCTTCCCATTCCGAATAGGAATTGAAGGAAGGATGAAGATGGATGTCGATGATGTCTCTGAACTCTGCTCAATTGTCTCCTTGCCTGAAGATGAAGATGCCACAATCAATGAAGAGAGTGACAATCCAGGTCGATGCAGAAACTGATGCTGAACAATATCCAAAGACGAAGATAGGATGAATATGAGATGGATGCGATGGAGACTTGATAGCCCCCCCTAAATGAAGTGTCCTCAAAACCACTGAAAGAAGTCTGAAGAAAATCCAATGGTGGATATGCCGGAAGAACCGCAACTCGGAATGGAACAACAGTGGAAGAAGTCTCGATAAGAATTTCTCGAAGAGAAACCGCTCCTCCAAGATAGTCTCCTTCGATTCCCAATCACACGATAAAAGGAATGAGGAGACTCCAAAACAACTCCAAAGCCAAATCAATACGAGGTGGAGTGATATCCTCAAGAATGTTCTCCGTTAGAAAGTGTAGCCAAGTCGCTGATATTCTAAAACGGCTTATCATGTGATGTCACCTGCAAAATGCATGTCCGATGAATGACATGAAGCCCTTAATCAATGATTCTAAGACAAGAAATCTACCTAATGGAAGCGGGATACCTAACCGGCTCTGGACATGAAGGAAGAAGACCGAAAAAGGAACCTTGTCAACCCTCTTCTGAAAGATCAAGGCAATCAACTTCCTGCACAACAATATCATGATGGGGTACTTGATCTGAAAAATGACATTCTGAATCATGACCATTGGAGAAGGGTGGAGTGTCTGAATCTCCATATATCTCCCAAAGCTTAGTCCAAAGAATGTGAGGACAATCACAATGATCAATAGAATTCAAAACATCGCAATCAACTTGCATCTCAAGGATCTCCAAAACAGTGTACCTGCTGCAACTCCAAGCAAATTTTTGAACACCTTCACTTGGGCAGGGAACTATACCATACAGATGAGGCAATAGATCAAGTGACTGGAGATGGTGGCAGATCCCATCTCGCCATTGTGAATAGTTACCCTTGTGCAACATAACCAAAGGAGAATAATATGCAAGCCCCATAACAAAAAATTCTCCACAAAAAACAAAGACACTGACCTTCAACAGAAAATAGAAGACTTCCAAATAGATATGCAACTGAGAATATGCCTCCAAGATCAACAAATTCTTCTTCAATCTTCAGGATGTCGCAAGAATCAAAAAACCAAAAAAAAGATACCTGGAGCTGAAACCAAAGGAGATGACTGGACTGATAAAAAAAATGCACTGAAATATCTCTTGAATGCCGCTGGAATCTCCGAAATCTGACAATCTGATGCGAAGATGTGTGCGTTTGAGTCCAGAAGGGAGGCTTGACTTCAGTTGACTTGAATATTGAATAGCAGAAAAATCCTGCAAAATAGATGGCACCACTGGATAGTGCTTTGAATTCTCTTTCCGTCGATATCTCGTTTGCAAATTTTCAATTTCGTGGCGCGAAGATATGGCCCTCGGAAAAAAAACTGCAATTTGAAATTGATTGGCTAAATAGGCACAAGAATTAAGCACCTTAGGGCAAAAAATATCGGCCCCCGGTTGTTGATAGGACCGTGGGGCTAGGGCATTGGTAAAAAAAAAATGTCTTCGCCGGGCGAGCGGCATCGGAGCGGCGGGATTGGTGGTGGCGGGGCCGGATGACGGCAGATGACGCTGGAAGCGGTCGGTGTCCGCAGATGTGATAGGGGCCGACCGGATTTAATTTTTGAATTGCAATATTTGCAATATTCAAAAATTAAAAAATTAAACACCGAAAATATAAATGCCGATATAAAGTTGTATGCCGACCGACGAAAAATTAACCCCAACTATAGCCTGCGGAATTTTTTTCTGCCAACTGGTGATTAAAATACCAGGTCGAACCACTACAGATTGAAATTTATGCGATGACTATAGAAAAAAATGCCTGAAAAATAGCCAAATATTTATTTGATTTTTCTAAATTTTTTTTGCCTTGATGGAGGACAGAGAGGGAAGATTTTTTCTGCAAAACTGTACGGATAGTACAAAAAATTGCAAACCCTAGATAATACCTCACAGGCTCTCGGATGATATGTCTCCGATTTTGACGAATGAATAGGCGATCTATGGGTTTTGAGGCCTTCTGGTCGCAATGGAGAGGTCGGAGAGGTCCTGATCTGCACCAGAAATCAGCTTGGCTCCCAGGTAGAACCAACTAGCCTGCAACATAAAACTCCAAGCCTGCACGAATCTTGCACTCCAACTTCCTGGATCTAGGGTTAATGTTTCAATGGACTAGCTCTGATACCATGTTGAGATGAATGGATGATGCACAGCCCTTGAAGCTCTAGAATCTTCAATGAAGGACTCTAGCCATGAAAGATAATCAACCACAAAGAGAAGTGTTGCAACAATGGAATGTTGATTAAAGATTTTATTGATGTGATATTGATATGAAATATTCCGAGCCAATTTTTCCCCTTTTTTTCAAATTCAATTTACAATCAATGCACCCGTTAAGGTTAGAAGATAAACCAAAACGTGCTGAAGCAACTCTAACCAGAATGTACACCAGGATCCCGATGTGGGCAAGGTGTGAGCATTGGTCAGAGGATCTAAAACAAATTGCTTATGCAGGAACTCTAACCAAGAATGGCGCCGATGATGGCGAGCATATGGTCAGAGGATCTTCTACTCTAATTGCTGAAAGGGAACTCGACACCAAGTATGTGTTACCCAATCCAGAATGGAGTGAGGGGCGACCATATGGCGGAGTGTTACAAAATACAATGCTTGAAAAAGAAATGCTGAAAGCTGAAAATACTCAACACCCAGAATGTGCTTGCTAACCCAGAGTGGGAAAGTAGCTACCATAGGGCAGAGATGTAACTATTACAATAACTTCAAATGGAAGTGATCATTACAATCAGATTTGAACAAGACTGAAATTTACTGCCAGTACTACTGTCAGTTTACAAAATGATGTTCATTCGCCTGCTGGTAGCATAGGAATTTGAGAGCTTACATTACATCAAAAGATCTCTTCTTAGTATGGTTAGAAGAGCCAAAACAATAAACCTTCCAATGTTCAAAATACAAATTCTGTTTTTTTGACAAATCTGCACTTTTGAATTAAAAACAGCAGTCTATGGAATTCACTCATATGCTCATATCTTTCTCGTAACTTGCCCAATTAACTTGAAACAAAATGCAATATGCCCTAACAAAGAAGGCGCCTAAGATGGAACACATAAAACAAATCTAAAAGCCACAAATTAAATATGCACGGAACCCAATGCAAGAAGATGGTACGGCTTCAAGAAGAAGGGCGATCTGCTTTATTAAATTAATGCCTTCTCTAAAAAATCTGCAAATTGGAGGATGAGGGCGCCTAGACCTAGCAATGAAAAGGAGCTAATACCCAGAACGATTTTTTTGTTGTTTTTTGACTTATGAACTAAAACATGAATCTGCTGTATCAAATAATGCAATATGCTGAAAACCACTAATATGCCAATCAAATCTAACAATGTAATAAGCTGAATACAATGCACAAACTAAATGCAACTCACAAAATAGATTGAATCACCACTAGTTGTTGTCTTGCAAACAAGAAGCGATGCCCGAGCTAGGAGGCCTTCATTCCTCGAAGCAGTTCCAGAGCCAAACCGGCAGCATAGCAATACTGTAGACCAAAGATGATCCAAAGAAGAGAAGGAACCTCCTTTATAGAATGAAGAGAAGACTCCGGAGGCATCTAGAAAGTGCGCCCTAATCCCTAGCTGCTTTTAGGTTTAATCTTTGACCAAAGCTCTTTCTTCAAAGTGGCGTACTTTCCTTGAGAGATATAAATCACTTCTTTTTTTAATAAAATATAAACTCCTTCAAAAAGGCGTCCATTTTCCCTTGGGCAATTATAAACTTTAGAAATATTAAAATATTTCCTTCATGAGAAAATACCCCTCAAAGCCCCTTCTTTAAAACAACTGTTAAGTTATATCACTAGGCCAAGGGATATTTTAAAATAAAACATTTTGACTTAAGAATAACTTATTTCTCCAAAATGAACCCCTTAAGCCAAAAATGAGAATTTCCCAATGAACTGCCCAAAGAGGAAAGTTGACTGAGCTGATGCTGACTGGACCACTGCTAAAAATAGAATTTACTAAAATTAGTAAATTCCTGAAGGTGCTCAGAATGCCAAGAAAAACATACCACTGCGAAGCTCTCTGAAAACCCAGAAAGAATCTGCCATTAAAACAACCAACCTTGAGCAAAAACATCCTCCAAAACGCGAAACCCTAATTTTGCCACTGACTAGCCGACAACACACTGGGAATAGGCTATCAATCACTGAAAAGTGAAGTGCTAAAAACGGGGACATTACATGATATGATATTATACAAATGAACAAGATGCCTGATTAAATAGGCAAGAGGTAAACCCTAATATGCATGAGATGTTGCCAAGTGTTATAGTCTAACAGCATGTGACAACATGTGAACCCTATGGTGATGATCATTAAATGATGAGATAAGTTCTAGAAGGAATCTTATCCAACTTATTTAAATGATGCAACCTAGGACTAAATGATTTATGACCTAAGTTAACTTATGCTAGTGTAATAATTAATCAATTAATTACACCAACAGTAATGGCGTACTCCTGGGGAGTAATCTCTTCCCTCGGCTTGTCAACCGTCGGTACAACAACTTGGACTGTACGATGCCCAGCTTCATCTCTCTGAATGGTGAAGGTCTTGGCAGACTTTTTTGCACTGACTGCTTCCAATCTGGCCAGTAAATCGGCCATGTCATCTTCTTCTTCTGGAAATTTTTCAGGCTCCTTTATCTTCAATCTCTCTTTCAGCCAATCAGGAATAGTTGGCTGTGCGGTATCTTCTTCTTCTTCTTGAATGTCCTGCACGACCTGGATTTCTTGGATTCCTCTCAAGGCTGAAATCATCCCTTCTTCAAACTCGTTGTTCAAAATGTCAACCTCATTGTCTGATTCCAAAACCTTGGTATCTATGGGTGATGGAGGCTCATCCTCTTCGGGCTAAACAGGGATAGGAGAGGGAATCCTTATATCTCCCAGAGATTCATCAATGTCAAAAATTTCATTCACATTTGCGGAGACAGCAGAATGAAGAGGCTCTAGTTTCTGTTGCTTCTTAGTAGGTTCTTCGTTTGCAATTTCTTTTCTCTTTGTCTCCTTCCTTTTCTTAGGATTAGAGCTCTCAATTGGCTCGTCTCCCTGTGATGCTCCAGCGTTAGAAGAGTAAGATTCTGATTGGCCCATTAGAGTGTATGTCAAAGGCATACCCTTCCGCCGTAGTTCTTTAATCTGCTGGTCTGCCCACCATTGTGAATACTTGGTGTCAGGCCTCATGAAGGTGTCCAAGTCAGAAATTTCTGGTTCTGACTAGCGCACGGGAGGAAGAGGTTGACTTCCATCAAAACCTGGCTATGTAAATTCGCCATCATCTTCAAGTTGGTCTGGCATGCGAAAGAGTTCTGTCGTTCTAATCAAGCTGACAGTCAGTCTGGACCACAATCTTTTCCTAACATCAAATTCATCTGCGGCATTGGCCCAATAATCTTCTAGGTCCACTTGGTGTTTATATTTCCTTCCGTTCACAATTCCGATGTGGTGGTGAGGATCAAAATTGGCTCGAGATCGGTATGATGTGAACGGATACCACTGCATTTCTAGTCTAGCACCTTCAACTGCCTGTGCAGATGAACAGTATTCTTCCATGTTCCCGATAAAGAATGGGAAAGTGATGGCTAGTTTCTGCTTCGGCCTTTGGATGTTTTGAAAAGTCTCCAATTGCCTAAGACCGTCCAGTAGGATCATCCTGTGGGTGGGGTAGATGGGAAGCTTGTACGGATTCCCAGTGAATCCTTGGATCCGGACATAAGTGAATTTAGGAAACTGGATGTACTAGGATCCATATTTACTGATAAGGCTCTTTGCTTCATGTGTCAGCCTTTGATGGGTTCCTCCTTGTAGTATCCTCGTGATGAACATCAAGAATGCATCGTGCGCTCTTCTGAAATGGGACTTGGCAGGTAGCTGCAATTGAGGATAACATTCATACACTTTGAATTGATTTTCTCCATTTCCCACAACACCTTTGCATATCAATCCAGGATATTTATAGGCTCTGGCCAATAGATAAATGATGTAAGAACTCATATGGAATGACTTAGTTCTTTCAAGGTTGATTAATTGCTCATGGATGTTATCACTGATCATTCTTAACCAGTTAAACATCCCGACTCTGGAGGTGATTTCCTCGATAAAGAAGTACATCCATGTTTCAAAATAGGCGCCTTGAGGATTGCCCATTATTCTATTCAAGAGCAAAACGATATCACCGTAGTCCTCCTTAAAGTTCGTCTTGCGTAGCTTCTTAGGCATTTTCTTAGCGGAATCCCTTGGCTTTTCCAACCATATTTTATTGATATGAGTTGCACATTGATCTGCCCGATCCCCAAAGATTCTTTTGGCCTCCCCTTTTGTTTTATATGAAGCTTGAACATGGTCAGGTATGCCAAATGCCTCTTGGATAGCTAGTTCTCCAAGGTGCGCCAAAATTCTTCCATCAGGAGCTATAATCTGTCTTTCCTGCGGGTTGTAATGTCTTGCACATTCAACCATCAATTCAACACATTGGGTTGCTGGAGGAAATCCGATAGCTTGGACAATTCCATTGCGCATCATTCGGCGAGCAATCGTTGTGGGCATAAGTCCATTTAATCCATACATCCTTTTTTTGAATTCTTCAAAGTCCACATGTCCAAGGTTTGTATCTACAATGTTCTTCCACTTGGAAGTGATTTTTGTCTCTTGTTGGGCTCCCTTGCTGGCGAACTTCATTGGTGCTTTCTTTGACGATCCTCCGGGAGTGGTCATCAACCTGCGAGAAAGAGAATACAATAAACATTCAATTATGATTTCTTTAAAATTTTCTTGTGAAAATTCTAACTTTCAGCTTGTTGAAAGTTAAATTCAATGAAAAAAGCAAGCTGAGTAATAACACTTAGTGAATTTTTTGAAGATAAAATGAAGACAAAGGTAAAAATAATTCATCAAACTTTGGGATTACACTCTGTGGCTGGCAATTTAATTGTAAACTTCAAAAATATGGTCTTTATTGCCAAAAAGCGAGCAATCCTCTTGAAAATTTCGACCTTCAGCCTAGAATTCTACCTCTTTCTTCGTTTCTCTCTCCTCAACTCTCAAAAATTTCTATCTTTTAAAAATCTCTCTCTCTCTCTCTCAATTTCTAACTCTCGAAAAATTCTAACTCTCGAAAAATTACTAACTCTTGAAATGGAGAGAGAGCTAAACCACTTCTCAAATCAAAATTGTGAGTTGATAATGACTTGAGAATGCTTTACAAAGTTGAAAAATTCGATCCATTTAGCAATTCTCTCAAGTCCATCGAATGTAGACCCTTGTTCATTGAGGAAAGTTTCTAAATTTTTATCTCTTCATCTTTATCTTCTTCGAAATTTTGAAGTTTATCCATAGAGCTCAATTTTTCTCTAAGTGTTTGAAAAAATAATTAAAGGTTTATCATTTGATTTTCCATTTTCTCAACCTTTAATTCTTTTATTTTTTAAATTTATCCATGCTTTATTTTAATTTGGCAATTTTCTCATGGGTTTTTTCCTCTCTCTCTTCACCATGGCGGATTTTCTTATGTCTTGGTCATTTTACCACTTCCCTTTAGATGTTCCATGCCTTAGGCAAATTTTGCTAGGCAGACTTGGCAAAAACTTTTCCATTTATTTCCACTTGGCCTATCATCCCATGGCGGACTTGGAGTGTCTCCTTCCATTTGCTTGATCTAGGTGAACTCTCCATACGTTTATCCATTCATCCTCTAAGTAGGGCGGACTTGGAAGAATTCTTTCCATCTTCATTTTAAAGTCTAGGCGGACTTTCATAAGGTTTCTCCACCCTTCATTTTATACTTGTCAAAATTCTAACCATTTCTTCCTTGGGCGGACTTTCCTTCTATCCTTCTACTTGTCCATACTTAGCCAAAATTCCAATCTTTCCCTCTTACTAGATTGGGTGGACTTTGAGAAATTCTTTCCACTTGCCAAGGGCGGACTTTCAATCATCCTTTCCATTTCTCTTCTTGGCATAGGTGGACTTTCCTTGCCTTCTTCCATTTTGCTATCAAGCCAAGGCGGACTTTGGAGAAACATTTCCATGTGCTCAAGAGTGAGGGGTGGACTTTGGAGAAGTCTTGCCATTCTCAAGGGCGGACTTTCAAGACTTCTTTCCATTTATCCAAGGTATGGGCGGACTTTCAAGAAGTCTTTCCATGTGCTCAAGAGGGATGGGCGGACTTTGAAGAGGCTTTGTCATGTCTCCTTCAACTGCTGGGCGGACTTTCCATTAGTTTTGCCATTCCACAGCAAGCTGGGCGCACTTCTTCATGATTTTTCTCAAACTTACACTCTTTCAGCCCAGAATCTTATGATTTTTCATAGCCTTTTATCTGATTTTTTCTTGATTTCTGAGATTTTTTCACTGTTTTCACCAGATTTTTGATTGCTTTTCTCAGATTTTCGACTGATTTTTGCATGCTTTTCATGATTTTTCCAGATTTTTTGGTCCAAAAGGCCTGCTTTTTAGGTTGATTTTCTGATTTTCAGTGGCTTTTTTGCATGCTTTTTACTTGCTTTTTAGATTTTTTCGGTGATTTTTTGCATGCTTTTCAATGGAAACTTTGACTCCTTGATTGGTGGGGATCTTGGCACTTGCCAAAAATAGAAAGTTTCTAAAAATAGAAAAAGCGAAAAAACAACTTTCTAAAAATAGTAAATTCCCAAATGGCCTAAAAGTGCCAAAAACGAAAAAAGCAAAAAGCAAAAAAGCAAAATCCCTAAAAAGTAGGAAGTGTCAGAATTGGGTGAAAGCACAGGTGATCCTCGTTTGCAGGGTCCTCTGAACACTTCTACGACGTTTACGTGCAGTTTAAGGATTGAAATCTCAACTTGGCTTGGGTGATGACTGTAGACTCAGACTTGAAACCCACAAAGCGAAAGAGCTAACGGAAATGCAACCCAAAACTAAACCCTAAAAACAAACCGGCGAGGGTCCTCATGTGTAATGGGGCGACATGTGAAATAGGTCACAACAAGTCCCAAGCTATACGAGATCATAGTTTGGAAAGACCCGCTTTACCGTCCTTTTAAACATAAAAGTGGATACAAAATAACATCCGGGATAAATTCTGAATTTTGTTTCTCCAACTTTTGGTAAGTACAAAGGACAATTGCAAGTGGCTATGGTGATTTCAGCTGCTTTTTTATCATTCATGGGAGACTCTATTGAGCATGCATGGAAGGCTCTATTTAGTATTGACTCGGCAATTGATGTGCTCTCAAAGCTATGTAGGTCCCCTTTTTAAAACTAAAGGAATTAGTTAAAGAATTGTTGCCTATTTTAATTTCCTGTAGGCTAAGGGATAAAATAATAATATTTTAAGTTGGGCCCAATTACTTTATTTCATAAGAACAACTTAAAAATTATTATAGGGCCTTTGTAATTCAAAAGTGCTTTTTTTAATTATATATATATATTTAATTGGAAGGAAAAAGTAAAATCAAATAGAGGGTCTAAAACTTTAAAGACAACTATAAAAGAAAGTCATTTGCTCAAAGCAAATCATTCAATTTGGTCATTTTGTTATTCCTTCCATTGTGGAGATTAAAACATTCAAGGACAAAAACTTGTTGATTTTGAAGGTTTGAAGTGTGTTTCCAGTTTGCAGTTAGTGTGAAGCTTTCCAGTGTGGTGTGTTATTTCAGCTTGTTTCCAGTATTTCAGTTGTTAGTTTGATTGTGGGTATTAGGGTTTCAACTGTGATCATCCTTGCAAATGTATTTAATCTTCTAAGACTTAACAAAAATAGTTTGTGACAGTTTGGGTATTTATTATCATTGCTGTTTACAGCAGAAAGACAATAATTTATTTGTAATCAGTTAATCCACAGAGGTTATGTACTTTCTTCCTACATATTTGTGGTGCTGCTGGTTCAACATTGTTATGCATAATATTTATATGTTGCTGTTCAACATTTTCCTAGCTCTGTGACTGTCATTTCTGTGGCATAGCATTATACAATTGTGGGATGTTTTACCAAGCTGCTGTACCTTGTTTTGGCCACCACACTGCTAAGGAAATGCGTCATACAGTCTGCTGTACACCAGGGCTGTTACTGCTTCTCTAGGCAATAGTCATTCCAACATTACTTATGCCAGCATTTAGATTGAGGGTTGCAGCTTAAAAAGTATTTCTTAGACAGTTTGTAGCATTGGTGAGTATTTTGTCTAAGATTAGTGCATAAGGGTTTCAATAAATTCTTCTTATATAAATTCAGCATTGAAGATGTTCAGTATTCTCTGTTAAGGGTTTCCCGGTTTAGTAAGCATTCATTGTGACACATAACACCATTTCTATTGTATTCAGTAATCCATGATAAAAACTCTTGTATGTGGCATAGATAGATAATGTAAACAACAGATCAACATGCTCATTATTGCCATTAATTCCATGAGTATTTGCAATGATTTTGTAATATTCTATTGTAGTCATTTAATAGCTGTTCGCATTCTGAGATTGAATAATATTGCTGTGTTACCTCAGTTTTCACCAATCCTTTTCAAGCCTTACAAAATTTTGAAAAAGTTTTATCATTGGTTGTCGGCTTCCAATGATGAAATTAGGGTTTGTGCTCCCAGACAATGTTACTCAGAATCTTCTCAGCTTTGTAGTGAGTCTATTGGTGTAGTCACTCGATCAATCAGTCATCTAGAATTCAAGATCAAATGGAGAAGTCTCAACCAAGAAGCAGATGCAAATCACGAATCATTAGAAAATATTCTAAGTATGGAGAACTTGGGCGCCCTAGGAGGAGATAGGCGCCCAAGATTTTGGGGCATCAAATGGATGAATTTGTAGTTTTAGTCTCCAACATGTCTTCTCCAGTTTTGACCAGGTTTTCCAACGCAATCGTAAGCTAACTCCTTAGAGTTGACAAGCATCAAATACCATTGACTGATCGGAGGGGTAAAACCATGAAAAATGTTAGAAGCTGAAAGCAAGGTGAAATTTACAAAAAATAAACTAACTTTGGAGGAGTTGGGGACCCCAGCTAGCTAGGGGCGCCCAAGCTTTTGACCCCCAAGATGCAGTTTTCAAGAGATGAAGCCTCCGGAGAACCCCCTTCAGAATTCATCAGGCTATCCAACGAGTCTAGCCAACAGTTTGTCAGACTCCCAAATCATCCAAAATTGCAAAATCATTAGAAGATCAAGGAAAGCAAGCAAAACTTGAAGAAAATGAAAAATGGCTAACATTGGTGAGCCTAGGTGCCCCAGGTAGCCAGGGGCACCCAAATTTTTGAGGGGTCAAATGAAGTTTTTGTTAGAAGTGGCCTCCAGGACAACTTCGTCAAATTCACTCCGGCTCTGCAATGGATCATTCTGCCAGTTCACAACATCAACCGAGCTCCTGGAAATCGAGATCAAACCAAGGGTAAAATCAAGCAAAAAAAATAAATTTGAAAATGGTAAAAAAATGGCCAAGTTTGGAGAGGAAAAGCGCTCCAGGCTAAGATAGGTGCCCAAGGTTCAATGCCTTAGAATTTTTTTCAAGTTTTATCTTTCAATATCAGAAAGCGTCCAAGTTCAACGAACCTGCTCAGGATAGACTACAAAAGTTTTAAAACAAAAAGAAAGCAGATTTTTCTCAAACCTTAACTTATTTAATAGAGCTTTTGTCTTCCATTATTCATTTTTGCAGGTTGGCGTCCAGAGCAAGAAGATTTTCCCTTTTCTCTCAATGAAGATTTGAAGACCCAAACGACATGCTTTTTCAGTGTTCTTCGTGATGCCAAGATCAGTGAGCAAGGAGGAACGCTTTTTCAGGCTCCAAACTTCTAGGGCGTTGCTTTTTCAAAACAGCTACTCAACTTTTCTATTTTTGATCACATGGGTCTCTCCGCTTTTTCATCCTATTGAACATTGAGAAACTTTTCCCTCTTCTAGAAATTGCTTTTTGACCGCTTTTTCAGGATGGATTTAGCTTTTTCAGTTTCTGAGCATCTGGGTTTCTCCGGAACGTGATTTTCCACAAAACCCAGGTCCTAGCTTTTTTTGGAGAACTTGCTTTTTCAAGACAGATCGACATTCTATTTTCAGCAGCACTATCCACTTAAAATCAAGAAACAAATCAGCTTTTTGGCGGATGTGGACGAGATTTAAAGCAACAATCATCTAGAAGCTTTCTTCCAGCTTTCTTTCTATTCTTGTCTCAATTCTTATCCACTCTTTGAAGAAGAGAAAAAAATCAAGTTGTAATAGTTGGCATTTCCCTGTTTTTATGCTTTCATAGATTGTTAGATGTTTATCTTGTTTAGTTTTAGAAATAAAGCTTGCATGTTGGAAAACCTTAGTTGTAAAAGCAAGGAGATTTTAGGGTTCCCTACTCATTTGCTTGTGTATAAATAAGGGCAGCCTTGCCCATTATTTTCTTAACCATACTTGTGATAACAAATTGCTGAGCCTATTTTGCATGCAAGTTGTTGTTTAGTTTCAGTTCACTTTGTGTAAGAGCAAGTTTGCAAGTGTCCTTTAGCTGCATGTGTCTTGTGTCAATGTATTCTGGTTTGATGGCTAAACTGTAAGCTTATTTTGCTACAATGCTGCTGTCCCAAAAGTGTAATCTTTTGTTCTTGAAATTTGAGGAAATAAAGTCTTGTGCCTACTTTGCTGCCTGATATCAAGTCTCAGATTTCCGTTTACTGTGTTATGCTTATATGATCTCCATTTCAGCTTGCATTGAAAGTAAGTAGATGTATGTGGGAAGAAGAGTTTATCTAAGTATTTTGTCAGAAAATCCTTCCTTGTTCATTTTTAACTCTCTTGCTTTGCGTTTACTTGAGAAGTTAGAAACGCCATTAGAGTAGGCTTAGTCGTACTTGAACTTCTAAAACAAAAAATCTCAGCTACGATGCTTGAGTTTTATAACCTTGTGCTCTTAGCTGAACAAAAAGATAGGGAAATTAGTTTTAATTTACTTTCTTAAGGAACATCAACAAAGAGGGAGCTTCCCCTCCTAATTCAAGGAGCGGTTTATTAGTGCATAGTTGTCCATTTCTAATCCGCATTCCAGAGGTGCGAATTGAAACGCCAACAAATTAGTAACCAAATCCAGTTACAAATCACTCACTTCCAGCTACACAAGGCTTTTTATATGTCCTACCCTTTTTATGCTATTTCTTGCACAAGGCCTTGGCCAGGACTTTGTTTGGTAGGTGTCTTTGATGATTCTATCCAAATCTATGATTATTACAATCAATTGCAATTGGAAAGAATGTATAGGCATTTCAAAAGGGTGAATGAAGCCTTCACCCTAAGGGTGGTTAGAGAAATTCAAGGGTACATGGATTTGAGAATAACCCCCGAAGCTGCCCAATTGATAAAAAATTATAGCAATTATTTCATTCAATTTCAAATATTTACTTATATAAGAGTTGGGGGTGTGATGGATTACCCTATAAACTACCAAAATATGCCAATGACAAGTTTGTCCTTATTGAAATATGTAGATAGGTGGCTGAAGTGAACAAGATATGCCATGAAAGGAAGAAGGAAAGGATCTCTTTTCCTATTGGCTTATCACATTATCATTGCAATTCAATGTCTGATGCTTTGAACATTGAAAAGGATCTAGTCAAATTCACAATGCAATTCTATGAAAGAAGGTTCCCTTTTGATAGTCAAAATTTTGTGAGAAATAATCTACAGTTGGGTCCAAGTTTTCACCACATTTTGAAATTGGAGGATTATTGGGCAGATTGTGCAGATGAGCAGGAGGTAAGGAAAAGAGGATGGATGAGATTGTCATTAAG
The DNA here is from genome assembly GCA_007258455.2 of Sequoia sempervirens. NCBI lineage: Eukaryota > Viridiplantae > Streptophyta > Pinopsida > Cupressales > Cupressaceae > Sequoia > Sequoia sempervirens. The sequence goes on from VDFB02253048.1 coordinate 28,753, forward strand.
ACAAATTGTGACTTATAGATTAAATTGGGATATCTAAGATATTGAAGGTGATGAATCTGACCTAGTAGATCCCATCTTTATAGATCATATCCAAAGTCAGCCTATCCTATCCATAGACCAGAGTGTTAAGGAAATAGAAACCACTGAAGCCAAGACTGCAGTAGTACTCTGTAATGAGCCTAGCTCAAATTGTTCTTAAATTGCTTCCATTTGCAGCCTTGTGATTTTGTCAAACAGTTTGTATGCAATGTGCAATGTTGCTGATATGTTGTTTTCAGTTTGTTGTTTGATGCAAGATTGAATGCCAAATGATTTTGAAAACTAAAACAATCTTCTGCCACTACTATGCAAGCTTCTAATAGGAATACAATGCTCCCTTGCAATTTAAAATGCATTCAAATGAAGTACTAAGTAAATAAAATGCATCTACAGCCAAGAGACATTTTGTCAAACACTTGGCATGCAAACTCTAAAGCTGATTATAATGCTATTTGATTGCACAATAACACTATTATTTGGACAACTGCTTATTACTCCTTGATTGCAATGTCTTTCCAATACAATGATGATTTCAAAATAGCCAAGACTCTTGGCAAATTACATGGACATAAAGTATGATAATTGCTGATAATGGATGGAACCTACAGCTGAAACTAGCACTCCAAATATGCATTTCTAATTGAATGATAAATAAAGGGACCCTGATTGGAATGAAGTCGCCTATTGCTGGAGATGAAGAAGCAATCAATATCACATCAAAAAGTGCCTTCTTGGAGACAAATTGAACCTCTTGACCAGCCGCCCCTGTAGCTGATATAGTGGCAGATATAAAATCATTCACAGCTCTATGGTATTCCAAATCACCTCCAATATGGTCGTCCTCCCTTCTTGAGTCAAGCGCCACTTTTCCTTGATGAAATCAAATTTTATTTGAGCTCCCCTTTCCAAAATTGTGGTCCCTAGTATGCAGACTTAGACTTCAATTTGCTGATGATCAAAAATCAGAATCTCCACCAATTCAATTCGCCTTCAAATGCATCAAGGAGAGAAGAATTCTGACCACCAAAATATCTCCTATATTGCTCCAATCGATTTACCCAAAATTGGCCCTTGGCCACAAATTTTGCTCAAGTGAGAAGTCTGAAGTAACCTCTCCAATGGCTGCAACCCTTCAGAAGATATTTCACTTCCTCAGTTATGCTATCTATGGGAGTGATCGTTCCCAAAGACACTAAACTGCAGAAACCTTAGCTCCACAATACACATCAACAAGAAACATCAAATGCTGGATGATGGGAATCAGCTCCTCTTAGCTTATTTATTCTTTTTCTCCAAGGGTCAACCCTCTTCTAGAACTTTCTCAAGTCAACTTCTAGAAGAAATATTATAATATTATTTTATAATTTACATTTGCACTTTATAATAAAATAATTATTCATAACATAAAGTGCAAACATAACATCACCTTATAACATGAGGTTTCTAAAAATAGAAACATATCAAGAAATCATTAGAACACCTCCATATGTAAATTGAATCACAGAAGAAGCCAATTGCCAGCAAGGTGACTGCCAAGAAGACCCTCTAAACATGCCCTATTAGTCTACGAGGGCCACTGATAGGCTAATCATGCTGATGAGTTAGTGTCTAGCTAGAAGGGGACATTACATACTCAGAAGAATGGAGGAATGGATGATGAAGAAGAAGGTCGAAAAGCGAAATCCTACTCCTTAGCAAGCGAAGGGAACTATATAGTGAGCAAAGAGTAGTTAGAGGAGGTCTTCATCCCCTCAACAAATGACATCTGCAACACAACAGGCTACTTCCAATGGCAGTGGAGGTGATTATGAAGATCCTCTAAGAAGGGGAAGTTTGGAAAAGGCTTGTGAGGTATCTCCGTAAAAGGTTGCCTAGAGAGAATAGGACAAGGAAAGATTGTGTTTCGTGTTAGAAGACATAGAAGAGGAAGCTATTCGGGTATCTTCTTTTCCATCTCAACGAAGTAACTCTTCTTCTTGTCATAATTCTCCTCTTCCTAATGCCCTTGAGAATCCATCCACAAAAGTTGAAGAGAATCCATCTTCACCTGAGGTTGAGATTTCTAATACACTTCCCCTTAGAAGAACTCTTCAATTCTCTTCTCTTAGAATTAATAATGTCCCCACACTTGCATTTGTCTCATGGTTAGAACAATCTTAAACCAAGAAAAGAAAGGTTGTTAAATTGAGTCTGCTTGATAAGGATATTGTGTCTCAGTTGCTCTAGAGAATGCCACAGGTTAAAACGCCTAAAACCACCTCCCGATTGTTAAATGACCGCTCCTCGAGAAATATGTATGTTGAGGTTGCTCACCCTTCTGTGGATAAAGATGTTAGCCAAATTACTGTGAAGAATTTCAACATCACAAGAATTAATTTGGGACCATCTACAAGAGATGGAGATCTTCACAATTTCTAGGTATCAGCTACTAGGTTGGTAGAAAGGATGGAGAAAGACAAGCAAACTAAAGATTAGCTAAAGCAACATGTTAATGCTTTTGACCAATTGTTTAAGGTCCCTTGTTGATTTCTCTGCCCAACCTACTAGCCAAATTGAAGTGGCTTTTGATCCTAGCTCTGCTATTGGGAAAGAAATGATCAATAAAATCCATGTTTATAAGTCTTATGATAAAGTCATAGAAGATTGGACTAAGGATATTTTGGTAAAGGGAACAAAGTTCATCACAAACATGAAAAAGATTTGCGAAGATATTGAGGTATTAAAGGAGATTGACAATGAAATCGATGCCACCAAACATGAAGAGTCCATTTGGTTGAAGATTGATAGTGATCTCAAGGAAATGATTGATGTGTGTAATGTCCCCTTTTTTTTGTGAGCATCAGTTATTGTTGGATTAGCCTATCAATTCGACCCTCGTAGGCTAATGGACTTGATTAGAGGGTCTTCAGGGGTTGTTACTTGGTCGATTGGTGACATTACTTTTCTTGAGTGCTTTGCTAGGTTCAGTATTTGGCTTTGACAGTGGGTTTTGAGCTCAGACTGATGCACTTCCTATTTATAGTAAGTCGCCTTGGCAGTGAGTCAGAGTTACTATTATTAGCAGGGCACCTGGTCATATGTGGATTTGTAGTGTTTGAAGAGCACAAAGATATACTGAGAGGGGGGGGGGGGCGGTGAATCAGTATATCAACAACTTTTTACCCTCTCAACTTTTATGAATTTCAAACACAAAATCAACTATACAAGAATATCACATAATGAACAAGTTGACACCAAGATTTTACGTGGAAATCCTTACGGGAGAAAACCACGGTACAAACAATGTGCTTTATGAATTATAAATACTTTTACAATGAATGTAGGCACCAACCTACTTGAATCACCAAATATATAGTTTAGTAGGCACCAACCTACAAAGAGCACCAGCCCTTAATCCTGCTTTAGTAGGCACCAACCTACAAGGAGCTTCAACCCCTAATGCTGATTTAGTAGGCACCAACCTACAAGGTGCACCAGCCCCTAGTTGCCAAGCACCAACTTAGGAAAGATTGTAATTTGAATGAATAGTGTTCCACCTTTAATGTTGCTTCTCCAATGAATGATGGACAATTCTGCTCAAGAACTTATCTTTCATATCTGACCCAACATCTGCACAATTTCTTTCTTCAAATGTGATCTAAACTAAGCTTCACAATGAAATCTGCAAATAATCTTCTAGATCTTCTCTTTAAACCAGCATATACTTTGCAAGAATCTGCACATATACTCCTTTCTAAATCTCTTGATCTGCTATGAAGAATTCTTTATAAATCTGCCTTCCAAGACTCCTCTTTGAATCTGCACTTATTACTTTTGTAAAACTGTATAGGACTGATTTTCTCTGCCCTTATAGATTCTTCAAGTCTCAAAAATTTGTTTCTCAAATCTTCTTATATTACTAATTTTACTCCCAATTGTGATTTAAGAATAAGACAATTATTCAACACAATACTCAGCTTTTTCTACATCTGAAAGCATTAATTTTACACACAATACTCACAATATTTATGCTTTAAGATGTATCGATTATTCCACACAGCATTTACTTCAATCTTCAAATGATTTTCATTTTATGCACACACAGATTCAGATCATTCTCTTTCTTTATCACGTATGATATTCAATAAAATCCACTACACACACTTTCACGTCCTCCTACTCCAACACAAAGAATGTTCAATTAAATCATATCACATACAGCACGTGATTTTTCTTTGATATGATCTGTTTTTTTCACACGCACTACACACACACACTTATTCTGCAAATCTGAAATGAGTTTCATATATATATGTCGGTCATAGGTTGCAACTATATGTGAAAGATCACATCATTTAAAATCTGCTTCTTCCACCATTTGAAATCTGAAGTTTGTACCTCTTCAAAAATAAATCGCACCATTTGAAGAAGAACTATTTTTTATTATTTTCCTTAAAAATAATCTCACCTCTCCAAGAAAGAAACGTATCCTTCCATGTAATAATTACTTTTTGCTTTTTGAAAAATCTGAAATTACATAGTTAAAAGGAATTGTACCACTTCACAAAAATAAACCGCATCACTTCATAAAAAAATCGTGTATTTTGTGCTCTTTTGTTTTATGTGACTGTCTTTATGTGGGATGTTTTTGTCTTATTCCAAGCACTACCTTTTCATCGCTGCTTTTGGAGACTTAATAGTTGCTGACTTGGTTATCGCTGCTCTCCTTGTTTTATTCTAATTTTTGTCTTAGTCTCTTTTTCTTATATTAAAAGATTGCTGCTTTATATAGTCAATCGCTGATTTCTTTTTCTTTTTGTCTTTATTCATTTTTGTTTTATTCCAATTTTGTCTTATTCTATTTTTATTTAATTTAATCCTTTGGTCTTATACAGCTGCAGTTACACTTATAATTGCTGCCTTCTATATAATTGAAATCTGCTCTTTAGCATAGTCTTTTTCATTTGAACTCAATCGAATCATCATGGTCTTGTTTACATACTTTCAAAATTGTTACTTCAGTTACTTTAGTCATGCTGTTCATGATTCTTTGTTCCACCAATGTTGGCAATATCATTGGTATTCAAAAACACCTTTACATGAAAATCTGGTTTATACAGTTGCAAAGGATCTCCATTTTTCTCAATCTGCTCTTTGCCCATTTATCGTCTGTAATCAATAGTTACAAAGGATCTCTATTTTTCTCAATCTGCTCTTTGCCCATCATCATGACATTAATTTGATTTTTCTCCAGATTTGTATACTGATCATTCTCTTCATAAAGTATTCTTCACACAAACAAATATATGATTAATCCATATATCAAGCTTAGACAATGTACCCATTCTTCACACATGAATAACATAATTCTAACAGTCTCTTATGTGTCTTTGACATCAATGACAACATTTGTCTTCTCATATTTGACATCAATGACAACATTTCCAACAGTGTTGACTTCAGTTTTAGTTGTTATGGCGTAATTTTGTGTATTTAATGAGTCATTAATATTTTATTGGCTTTTAAATAATATTTAATTGTAAAAGTATATTATAAAGTTATTGTTTAACTTTATAATGAGTGGGGCTATTTTAAAGTGAATGTGCAATTAATACTTCATGAAAAAGCATGCCATAATTGGGTGATATAATATAAAGTCAACAAAAGTTATTTGAGATATATTTTTAAATGATTAAAAGCATATTTGGAGGGAATTGTTTGAGGAGAAGTATTTAAGGACTCAAAAAGCAAATCGACCTGATCCATTATGAGCATTTGAATTTGTCTTTGTGAGTTCTGGGATTTGAGCTTGAGACCTAGGGTTTCAGCTGCTAGTCTTCATACCAGCATTGAAGAATGTGCCCTCTTCAATGTTTATGCAATCTTGAGGCTGTGAGAGATCAGCCGAATCATTGCGTGAGAGTTGGCTTCATTCAGGAGTCATCATTGAGCAGATTTGTGAGATTCCGAATAAGGGTTTCATCATTAGAAGATCATTATCCGGGTATGAATGTATTCATTGTAATTTCATGACATTATCTGGAATAATAATATGTTTTGCTTCTGCATTTCTGTGTTCTGTAAATTCTATGCATTTTGTCTGGTAAAATCTTCAAAAATGTCAAAACTAGATTCAGGGAGAACCAGGGGTTCTTTACAGTGGTATCAGAGCCTGAATCTTGCCATCCTGTGTTTTGTTTTTTTTGAAGCAAAAAGAAAATTTCAGTTTGCTAGGGTTTGATGAATTTCTATGAATTTTAGAATATCTAGCATATTGATCAAAGTTCAGAACTATTTCGGGAATAAATCGATCAAGCTTGGGGAAGCTTCAGTTATTTAGAAGTCGATTGCAAACATACACAAACCTGAAAAGACAAGCTACGCAAGAAGTCAAAGTCAGAAAGGTAAAGAAGCTGTTTGCAAGGCGGATAGGACAAGCCGCTCATTTATCTTGGCATCGAACTTTTGAGGGTTGGTTTATATTGCTGGAAACTGATATTGGTAGCAATCACATAAAGACAAAGGGCCTACCAAGACAAGTCGTTAGTTGCTGAATAAGCAGCCAAATAGAGACAAAGGCAGAAGTTTGATAAAATCAAAAAATCTGGAGTGGACATGAGAGCTGCTTGAGGCTCATATATGTTCGATTTTATATTGGAAGAAAAGGTGAAGACAAGCATCATTGAGTGAGCAGTTGAATAAGACAAAGGTGGAAAGTAAAGATAAAGGAAATTGAAAGAAAGCCTGCCGTCATATATTATTATCGGGTGCTACTTGTCAATCCGTCAGTAATAAGGAAGGTGTTTGAATTTATATTTCTTTGTGGGAACAAAATATGGATTAGATAAATTTAGAGGACGCAAGAGATGTTTTAAGCTGTTAGATAAAATAAGACAAATCGAACTGCCTTTTTAAGGAAGCTGACAAATTTAATTCATTTGATATTATTTTTGGAGAATATTATTTTCAGGAAAGTGACGAAACTTAGATGAGGACAAAGAAAAATCGCTATTTTTTAGAGCTGTTGGGAACAGCTTAGAGGCTGACACATCATTTGGAGGCAACGACCTATTAGATTCTTGTCTTATTCTAAAGTCTTTGCCACACTGGAGAAGTCACAGGAGTTTGTAAAAGCCAAAAATAATACTTTGACTATCGGGTGTTGAGGAAAGACAAGCAAGAAGACAAAATAAATAAATCGTTGGAGGTGTCGGGACTAGCTTGTGTGCTTGTCGGATTTCTTAGAGAGCCTCCGTTTCATATGCCAACACCTCCATATAGCCACGATTTAAGCTGCCACTAAAGACAAACATATTTTCAGAATATTCTGGCCGCTACATCTTACAAGGAGAAAATTGTGCACAATTGCAAGAAGACCAGACAACAGGATCGATATCTAAGTTTGGAGGAAAGACAACACAGTTAGTTCGATTGGAGATTGGTATTGCTGGCCAAGTTCTCCTATAGGACCTGGGAAGCTATTCACAAGTATCACAACTGGGACATATCTGCAAATCAGGTTCTTAGTCTTGACTATATTTGCTTTCGAATCATATCTGCAATGCTGTCATACTAGCATTATTAAGAAGGTAATCTGTATCTAGCTGATGTGGTTGTTGTATATTCATGAAATGCTATCCACACAAATTGATGTAATTTGCATTCCAAGTGAATCTATTTGAATTGCATTAAGTTGCTACCATAGCCAACTTGCCTTGAGTAGAAAGCTAAATCGATGTCTCAAGACAATTGGTACTAGACTCTGCATTTAGTACTTTCAGACAAGCCTGTAATTTTCATATTCAAGTTTGAGAATTCACTGACAAGGCAGCATATGTAATTGCATCATAGAAATCATTTATGACTTGACGGTAAAGGTGATTAGCCTTAGGAGTCTGATGATACATAATTGATCTTGAAAAGTCAATAGACTACCTTCATTGCATTCTTTTGGTGGGGAAATCATCTGTGCACAAGTCAGTTGGAATTGTTTCCAGTTGGACAACGGAATGGGCTTCATGACAACATTGTTCAGTAATAAATAGGCATTGAAAGAACTTGAACAATCACAATACAAGCTTAGTCGAGAGTTGCTGCATTTAGAGCAGGCGCTTCCAAAGTTTGGACGGCCTAAAGGATCAATTTCACTTCCCACCAACAAAGGTCCAACACCACAAAACAAAGAAGAGGTAGTGATTAGCATGTTTGAGGAATATAACACTCTTCCTCAACGTGTTAAGAAGAATTGTTCCTTCAAGAGTTACATGGATTTGCACCCGAGTCTTTGCCACAAAACTGAGCAAGCAAGGAAGGAGTATCACACTATAGTCCATGAATTGTTTACACACGAATTGGATAGAGAATCTTCACATGTGATTGATACAACTCTTCATGAGAATGATGTGGTGTCTTCAAGTTCCGATAAGGTATGCAGAAATTTATATGATGAATTTGATAGACATGCTGATTTGACTCAAGGAGACATTAGGACGACAGTGATTTCACATGTGCAAAATGATTCTATTGAGTTGTCACAAAAAGGTACTCAAGATTTGGGTACTAATGGTGTACTATTTGATGTGGACTCATGTCATGGCGGGTCTGATTTTCTAGATCAGACCTTAGAGAACAAGTTTGAAGATTCATGTGTTGACATTGAATCCCGGGATCATGAGATGGATGGACATGCAGTTACATTGGAAGCGGAAGTGTGTGAAGAGAATGTTAAAACAACAGTTTCTACCTTACTAGTTGAGCCATCCGATGAGGTACATAGCAGTAGTACCTTAGATGTTGGGGGCTGCATGGATGATAGCACACATCATGCTGTTGATCATGAGGTGAGTGATGTAGATTCAACTTCATATCACAGTGTAGATTTTGAGCCTAAGAGATTGTATGGGAGTGATCAGTTTCAGACACTTCATTTGGTTGGGCAACTTAAGGTTGATGACAGTATGATTGCCTCAACTATTGAGCATTTTGATGTTGCTCATCAAATGTTGGCTACCTATGGTTGGAGTACTCTTATGTCAGATGAGCACGGTGATGGTGGCCTTTCCCTTGCAGAGTTCCATGCACTATGAGAAGCCATTGGAATACTGAAACATAATTACTTATAGTTATTGGTTGCTAGAGACTATCTTCTCGAGTGGGACTACATTTGCTACGATGCATTGAAGGGGAAGGAGGAGGAGGTTGATGAGCTCACCCATGAGCTTGAGGTGACTGTGGACGCGTTAGAGAGTGCTCAGTCAACCCTTTGTGAGTCATAGTCATAGGTTTAGGAGCTTACCATGGCGTTGAGATTAGCACAGTCTTCACCATCTGTGGACACAGTTCAGTTTCCTCTAGTGGCAGTTGGTGATGAGTTTATATCCACGGATAGCGGTGATGGATGTGTTGAGGATGTGGTTACATCCATCACTGATTCAGGTGCAGTAGTCTCCAATGGGATGAGTATTGTGGTTGAGAGCAGCAGAGAACCACTTGTGGCATTAGGTTCTCTTGAGGTCTATACTATGACAGATGATGTAGGTCAGGTTGTTGATAGCTCGTGTGGCAGTGGTGGATTCTCCAAAGAGTTGTGTGTTAGTACACAACACTACTCCATCATCTTCATAGGGGACTCGTAGACTATCATTTGGTTGAGAGTATGGCTCTCATGTCGATTTGTTTCCCTCTCTTGGAAGCAAATCTGTTACTTCATCCCATGCAACTGATTTTGGACGCCAGCTTGTTGTGTCTTAGAGTCAAAGTTATCAGCTGCCTGATTCCAATATTGCTAGTGATGAGCCATTGACCGAGGTTGGAGTGTTCTACCGCCACTGCATAGTGAGGAATGCTCATCATTTTTCTTTTGATCCACATGCGGAGGACTTGATGATGCATCGGTTTGGATTGGTTATGAGATTATACCATCCGTTGTGGGATGGGTACTCACCATCTTCAGTAGATGGGATTGATAGCTGGAAGTTGGATTACTTGCAGAGTCAACGCATCCATGGGAGTCTAGCAGAGGATGGAGATAGTTGTGGTGATGCAGATACCTTCAGTTATTCCTTTCTCCTCAGTATGGATAGATGTGTGTATAGGTTGCATTGGGATCCAGTTGGTGACAGGGTTAGTGTTATAGTTTGGATAGGTCTCATTGGTTGGCTTCACTATTTGCAGCATGGTGAAGTTGAGTTCAGATTTGATTAGTGGAAGTCTGAGGGAATTTCTCATGGAAAACTTCTAATCTGGATTTGGGATCCAAGTATATTTGGTTGGACACTCTTCAGTGCATTGTGGGATCCTTCGTGTGCATCGGGGTTCCAATTTGGGTTCATTGGGGAGTATTGCAATATGTACATGGTGGGGATTACTTGCAGTTTTTACTTTTGGTTCCTATGTACATGATTCGTTTGAGATGCACTGTTTCATTGTGTAGGGATTGGACAGTTGGTTTGGTTTTCATCTTTGCGTAGTTGTGGTTATGCTGATGTTGCGGCAGTTGTGCTTTAGTATGGGACATTTCACAGTCTTCCTTTGGATTTCCAGAGTAGTTGAGTTTCTTTGTAGTCATGATTGCTTGGGGACAAGCAATCTCAGGGAGGGCGGACTGTAATGTCTCCATATTTTGCGAGCATCGGTTATTGTTGGATTAGGCTAATGGGCTTGATTAGAGGGTCTTCAGGGGCTGTTTCTTGGTTGATTGGCGACATTACTTCTCTCGAGTGCTTTGCTAGGTTCAGTATTTGACTTTGACAGTGGGTTTTGAGCTTAGACTGATGCACTTACTATTTATAGTAAGTCACCTTGGCAGTGAGTCAGAGTTACTATTATTAGCAGGGCACCTGGTCATCTGTGGATTTGCAGTGTTGACTTCAGTTTCAGTTGTTATGGTGAAATAATGAATAATTGAGGAGATATTAATATTTTAATGGCGTTAATGATATTTAATTGTAAAAAGTATATTATAGAGTTATTATTTAACTTTATAATGAGTGGGGGCCATTTTATAGTGAATGCGCAATTAATACTTCATGAAAAAGCAAGCCATAACTAGGTGATATAATATAAAGTCAACAAAAGTTATTTGAGATATATTCTAAATGATTAAAAAGCATTTTTGGAGGGAATTGTTTGAGGAGAAGTATTTAAGGACTCAAAAGCAAATCGACCTGATCCATTATGAGCATTTGAATTTGTCTTTGTGAGTTTTGGAATTTGAGCTTGAGACCTAGGGTTTCAGCTGCTAGTCTCCATATCAGCATTGAAGAACATGCCCTCTTCAGTGTTTATGCAATCTTGAGGCTGTGAGAGATCAACCGAATCATTGCCTAAGAGTTGGCTTCATTCAGGAGTCAACATTGTGCTTCATCAAATTTGTAGGAGAGATTCAAAATAAGGGTTTCAGCATCCATTCAAGATCTGAAGATTATTTCCGGGTATCTTTCTTTGTAGAACTTTATGAAATTACGCAATATCAATAAAACTTTAATTTCCAGCATTCATCTATGTTTCCAGTTGTATATCCTTGCATGTTATGCTTCAAAAATTGTTAATTTCTTGCATGCATATTTCTTGTCTGACAATCGTTGAGAAAATACACAAATAAATTGCAAACATCAAAACAAAACAAAGTTGTATCAGTTTTGAGGGTTTAGAGACACTAGGTCTTTTACAACATGTGGATTTTTGCAGTCATGGATGGATAACTAAGAATTTTCAGTTATGTGAAATTATTATTTGTGTTGTATGTCTATGCATAGCTCATATTCCTTTGTGATTTCAGTATGTTGTCTTTTTGTTGGAAAAATATTGTCATTGATGTCAAAGGATTGGAAGACATTTTGCACATTGGCCGCCCCATGTTATGCACCCGTGGAGGCTTTTAAATTGTAAAATAAAATTAAAATAAGTTGGGTGACCCCCTCTTGGAGTTTTCTGATTTAGGGGTGTTTTAATTAAAAAATAAAATTAATTTCATAGTTTTTATGGGGTCTCCAAGAGGGATGACCCGCTAGGAGGGTGCACCCAACTTTGGGCAAAGCAAATAAACTAAATAAAATTATTCTTGCTGGCCGACCCATATGAAGAGATGCTTATAAAGGTAGAGTCGCCTCTCTTGAAAACAATGCGTCTTTTCTAAATGGTTGCCATCCTTGGGAGAGATATATTAAGGAATTGTGAAGGACTTTTCAAGGCAAGCTTTTAACGAATATCTTTCTATATATCAGCAGATTTGGAGAACAGTTTTGTGGCAGAATTGTGAAGATATTATTGCAGATCTTCTGCAGATATTATTGCAGATTTTTTGCAGATGTTATTGCAGATTTTATTGCAGATTTGTGAGAGGAAGTTTGGCAGATTTGTAAGGTGTTAGGGCACATTTAAGAAGTTGCATGTTAACTTATCTTATTGTTCTTATGGAGGTTGGAGCTTCCTACTTGAGGAGATTGTGAGGTTGGAGTCTCTTATTGAAAGAGATTGGATTCTCTTGGTGAGTCGATGCTCAGTGGTGGGGATTGGAGTCTTCAGTGGGTTCATGCCTATGAATTTTTGTAAGAAGATATATACAAGCAAGATTTTTCTGTGGTTTTCTCCCATAAGGGTTTCCACGTAAAATTGTATCTCTTGTGCATTTTCTTAATTGCTACATCTTGCATGAATGATAGTGCTATGAATAATTAGGGCTTGAAGTAATATTGCTATGCTTGATTAAGTTGAGGAGTGAGGTTTTTGATCTATACTGATCAAAGTTGCATGGACACGGATACGGGTACGGTATCGGATACGGATACGACCATTTTTCTGGACCTCTCATATGGATACCTCAAGATACGACATTCATAAACTCACACATGCATACATATATATAACATTTTTTCTTATTAGAGAATATTTTCATTACTTTAGGAGCAATATGAACATATAATTGCTACATATTCCAAAATAATTATATTAAAATATAGTTTTATCATTAAAACAAAATTCGAATACATTGATTGTTTGATAGAATCACATGCTATCAAAAATTTCATCACTATTCTCCTGAAATTGGAGATCTACATCATCAAAGGTAGATTGAGTACGACCACCAGCTAGACTCTCAAAACCAAATGAAGATCCTCCTACTGTCTCTGAATTTTCAACAATGGGATTGAGATGTGACAATGCATTTATGGATACATCAATGTCACTCATCTCAAGCTCTACGCCCCAAAGTCTATTAGGTCCCTTCATGTAATCTGGGGAGGAATGCGACAAGAGATGAAGATTGGAATGAACATATACAAGGTCTTTTTTTTACTAGCTGCCAATCTATTTCATTTTACAGAATGAATGAACCCATATGTGCTTTTATTCCTCACAGATGCAAAAGAACTTGAAACCTGTAAAAAAATGATATTATAAGTAACAAAGATTTTAAGATACAAACAATCAAATAAAATATAAAATATAAAAATGCAAAAGTCCCAAACTTGCAATAGAAGTTTGATAGCCAATTTTTGCAAATTTTTAGTTGTGGCATCATAAAAGTTTCACCACGTCACAGGGTCCATTTCTTTTTTATCTGCCATTGCATCAACATCTGCATAAGTTCCATCTGAGGATGCAAAAGTCCCAAACTCTTCTCGAATCTCCGCAACAAATCTAGGATCTATAAACATGTTTTTGAAGGATTTTTTATACCCATCAACTACCTCAACATCCCTATTTGGTGCTGTCCTATTTGGTAATGCCAACATATCAGCATGATAGTATTTTGGGTTCAAAGCATATGCTAAAAGCTGCAAAGGAGTTGTCATTTTATCCCATCTCTTTTTTATTATCTCATATATTTGTTTATAAAAATATTTAGAGAGGTCTTGTTCTTTTGCTATAATAATGTCTCTAATCTGCTCCACCATTGTATCTATGCAATCATAGATGTCACCCAATATTGGCTTATCGGTGTCACAATAGCGAATGAGGGTGTTTATTGGTTCAGTGAAAGAGAGCAAGTACTCTATTTGAGCCCACCAATCATCATCAAGAATTAGTGTTCTGATATTGTTTTCTCTATCTGTTTGAGACTGCCTCCAAACTACCCAAATATCACTAATCACCATACTTTTCAAGGCTTGTTTTACATCCACAAGTCTTTTAAGAACAATGTAGTGTGTTGCAAAGCACGTCTCAACAACCTTCAATTAAAAAATAATAATTTTTAATTCATAATAAATATTACATATATTTAAAAAAACTAAGAGTAACACTTCATAGAAATGATATATTTAAATAATTCTAAATTTCTAATACAAAAGAAAACTTACCTTAAGCAACTCCAACTTAGCGAATTGTCTATAAATGGCTTGTGACATGTGATGATTACAAATAAACATTTGAATTTCTTTAGCTTCTTCATAAATCTTTTGTATCCAATGAATTTTGCCAATTTTTTGTAGCATTAAATTCAAAGAATGAACTGCACAAGGGTTCCACCAAATGTTTGAATATCTTGCTTCCACAATCAACCCTGCTGCTCTGCACACTTTTGCATTATCTGTGATCACTTGGACAACATTTTCTGGTCCCATTGACTCAATTGCTTCAATTAAAATATTGGCAATAAAGTGTGTATCCTTTTCTTCAGCTTTGCATTCCACTACTTTCAAAAACATTGGCTCATTGCAATCACATTAATTAGTGGCCTATTTCCAGCATCCTTCCATCCATCACAAATGATAGAAACCCTTGATATTTTCCATGAATTTGGAATCACTTGCAATTGTCTATCAATAATGTCTTTTTCTTTAGCCAAAAAGGTTGTACAAACTTTCTCGTATCCTGGGATTTTGTATCCTTTTGGTGCCTCATTAATTGACCTAACCATCTCTTGCCAATATGGAGATCGAACCACATTGAATGAAATCCCATTTGCATACAAGAAACGAGCAATATTTTGATCGGTATCCTCTCAACTCTACAAGTTAAATGCTTTTTCCAGAGGTCCTAAATTGCTCCTCTTGTGACTTGTTCTTGAAGCTGATTCTGGATGCAATGGGGGTCTGCTTAAACTTAGAGTTGACCTTTGTTTTGATGCTTGAGCACGGTTATCAGCTTCATCTTGCTCCTTTTGGTATTTTGCAATTTTTTCATCTGACAACCCCTTTCCTGGACAACCATCAACATTTGGACTAGGACATACTACACACCCCTTGCCTGTAATTTGACAAAAGTGTGCACGAACCCTAGTATAGGAACCTCTGTAATCTTGCAAACACTCGTGACATTTCCGTTTAGATCCTGCACCACCTTGAATTTTGTCAAGAATGGTGACATATTTCCACAATGGAGATTTTGGGTTTGGTTTGATCCAGTTATTGTTGTTTTCTGACGATGCCATGGTTAATATCCTGCAACAATTAAAATTCTAATAAAATTAAAAATACTTAAATAATTATAAATTGAATTTATAGAACACAAAAAACATAAATTATTAACTTATTATAAATAGATTTATAAAACACAATTTATTAATTTATTTTAAAAGTAATTTTAAACATGAAAAGTTAAAAAGTTTTTCAAAATTCTTATAAAATTATAAAATATAATAATAATATTTAAATAATTATAAATTGAATTTATAAAATAATAAAACTAAAATCATGTTTAATCTTATTAATTTTTAAAACAATTAACTTTTTAAAATATAAATTAACTACCATGATACCATCGCAAATAATCGCAAATAGTTTGGTAAAAAATTTAGAAACTAATAAATTTTTAAAATCGAATGATTTTTTTGAAGAATAAAGCGCAGAAAATAAAAGAGCGACGACATACTTCTAGTGCTGCAAATGAAGTCGTGGCACAGATGGAATTGATCTGGGTGTGGGCGTGGGCATGGGCGTAATGAAGTCGCCAAAAAAAAATCCAGACCATTGCAAATGAAGTCACGACAGTCTTGTTCACCAAAAAATTCAGAGACCATTGCAAATGAAGTCGAGGCTAGGGCTATTATAGATTTTTACTTACAAAACGCCAAATTTCACTGAAAAAAATGCCAGTTATCACTTTAAAAACCACCAGTTTTCTCTTCAAAATTTAGAATTTTTACGAAAGTTTCCCTGCTAATTTTCAATGCCTGAATCCTTGCGAATCAAGCGTAGCAAAAACTCACGGCTTTATTTGGGCACTGCCGGATACAATATCTCTACCGTATCTATGCTGTACCAAACCCGTATCCGTATTAGGTATATTGATATGCGTATCACGCCAAGGAGGCCAGTGTATTTGGTAACTCTGATATTGATTCACCCCTTCTCTCAGTATAAGCACGTGTTTCATCACTTTCGTGGTATGTTGTGACCTTGTAACCTTATGAATAGGCATTGGTCTTGGAAGTAATGGTCCACCATGCACCTAAACCAATGTTTTGCGGGGACGCATCCTTCTTGAAAAACCAAGCATCTCCAAGATGAGGACGTCTCTGAGACGTGGGGACTCCTGGGGAACGTCTCTCTGCTGCCTCCAAGTTTCCTCCGCCATTTCCCAGCCGTTTTGTTAAAAGGGGGACGTTTCTTCTCGAAAAATGCCAAAAGGGGACTCTGGGATGTCCTCGAGACTCCTAGGCGTCCATCAACACCTTAGGAAACTCACAAAAGACTACCATGACGCAACGTTTATTTTGATCATCTTTTTTAAAAACCAAAAGGAAAAAGGTCACTTCAAAGGGTTCACCCTAACCCTAAGTCGACCCCAACCCCCAAGGCCTCTCGAAAAAGTTATAAGAGACATATTGTCTCAATCTTATTCACATATTCATTGCTATAGTCTGAACTTGAAGAGGAAGAGTGAAATGAAAGTTTGAGTTTGAGGCTTTGAGCTGCAACTTGCAAGGGGACTTGACATGGAGCTTGGGGATTATCAGAGGCATTAGGCTATTAGCCATTGACTCATGAGTCATGAGCCATTAGTATTACTATTTAGTATTTAGTATTTTGTTTTTGAAGTTTGAAGTTTGAACATTGTTGATTGTAATTATGAATCATGATTATGAAAATTTGAAATTTCTAGTTCTCGTTCCAATGTCTATATTTTGATTTTCAGTGTTCACTATTAAAATTTAATTTTAAATTTTAAAAACTACTACTAATTCAATGCAATCATTGCAATGTGTTTAAACTTTACTTATTCCGTAGGCTTCTACAGTTATACATCTTTTTATAACTAATTTTTCAAGTACTATATGTATTTTAGCACTGCTCCCCCGCTGCCTCGCCATTCCCAAACTTAGCCCCCCTGTCCCCCCATCCCCCCGTCTCCGCTTTAGGAAACTCCATGGAACATAGACCTAAACTGAACACATCATTCACCAATAGATTAGGAGAAGGAGGTAGTTTGTATGCACTTCATGATTTTGTGTTATAACTAGGGAAGTATCTTAAGCAATCCATAATCATTATTATATTGGAGAATCATGTTTTGCATACTCACATCCTTCATTTGTGCAATGATGTGCTTATATCAGCTTAATAGAGGTCTTATGTGTATTGTAATATGCACTCTAGTTTTTTTTGTTTTCTGATTTGTTTTTTGATTTGAATGCTGATTTGCAAGATAAATGCAATGGACAAATAACAATGACACAACCAATGGAAATTTTTTGCAATATAGATAACTGAAACAACTTTTTCAGAAAGACCATGCACTGAAACTACTCCAGATTTATTAGTCATAAAATTTTGTTACAATAAATGTTCAAACAACATATAATGACCATCATAATACTTAGAATGACATTTGGGACATGCCCAAAAGCTGCTGTTACAAAACTGGAATTTTCTGGACTTGGACCAGCAACCTAGAAGTGCAAACAAATGCTGATATCTCCTCAGTACCTTGCTGGTGCACTCCTTTATCTATTGCTGAGTGCTACTCTACCTTAGGCGCCTCCAAAGGCCCCACTAACTACCCCTAAACTAGGCGCTTGGCCTGCAAACCCTCACGCCCCCTAGGAAATTGTACGGCCTGCCAAAGGGAAGTATGACCAACAAAAGAAATGGTTTGGGATTGAAATTAATGCCTCATATTGATGTTCACTCTTCTTCAATATGCTCATGATACTCAGACCTGAAACCCCTTGAAAATCTCCATGAAAACTGATAAATGAAGCTCCAAGTGACTCGTAATGATGTTGCTTGTAACAAATCCACCAGGACTGATCTTTCACAATTGAAGTGGATGATCCTTGCAAGGATTTTCGTCCTGACAAAGCTGCTGGTATTAACTCTGAGTTCTCCTCAAGAAAAGTCTTCAAACATCTTTTCAAAATGCTTTTTGTATGCTTCCCAAAACCCCATACCCCATAATGGAGAAATAAACATTTTATTTATTTTTTAAATTCTCCTTATACTTCCCATTTGGGTGTCCCATTTAATGAAGGCAATAAATTTACCTTCTTAAAACATTCCTTGTCTCCCAAAAAGTCACCTTTTAAAAAAATATTAAATAACATAAAGTTAAATATTTAATTTAACTTTATATTATTAATGTTATTTTAAATTAAATCCCTTAGGCCATAAAATTTCACCAAATCAACATTAGACATCGCAATTGAGCATCTTGAGGAAAGATCAACATGAAAATACCAAGTCGGTGCCTAAGAGGTGACTTACTAAAAATAGTATCAGACCAAACGCTTGAAAAGTGCTTTGGAAGTGCAAGAAAGATGCTCCCAAAATCTTGGACATGCCACCAAGATGGTTAGGCTAGGAGAACTCGAGGAATAGGCTAATCCTGAAAGTCCTTGTCATCGCTTTGGAAGGGGACATTACACATACATTGGGTACTACTGCATGTTTGTCTATTTGCATTTCTTCAATTGTAATCAATATTGTTAAGGATACCTCTAAGGAAGACCCCCCTTGGGTCTAGCTAAGATCGAAGTGAAGGAGAGACTACCTACTCTCAACAATTGGTTCATAATTGCCTCG
Organism: Sequoia sempervirens; assembly: GCA_007258455.2. Classification (NCBI taxonomy): domain Eukaryota; kingdom Viridiplantae; phylum Streptophyta; class Pinopsida; order Cupressales; family Cupressaceae; genus Sequoia; species Sequoia sempervirens. The sequence continues at coordinate 47,739 of VDFB02253048.1, forward strand.
CTTAATCATAAGTTAGAAGTCGGTTCTTTGAGTTTGACACCCTTTGCACTTAGAGAATGGCTTGTCTTTAGGGATCTAGGAACCAACAATGGGAAATCACACATTGCTAGTTTCTTGTCTGCCACTAGAAATCATTGGTCTTGTGTGTTAGGTGAGGGGCTTGGGGCAATGCCTTGCTTTGTCTAGGATTGTCTAGCTTGATCCCATTAGCCTCAAAAATTTGATGTGGGCATTATTAGGGCTTTCATTTGGTCCATTTTGTGTTGATTGATGATGATATTGTTGCTTCTTTTTGGTCGAATTATTGTTGTGTAATGTCCCCTTTTCCAAACTAAATCGAATCAAAGGATCAAAAGCCTATTTTTGTTCCTTGTAGGCTAAATGAGGGATTTGTAGGAGAATAATATTATAATAATTTATTAAATTGTCCAAAAGGTACCTTAAGTTATAACTTTAAAGAAAGACAATTTATTTTTATTAAATGGAGCAAAAACCAAATAAAAATTATTTAGTGAAAAATGGTGAATATGTAAAGTGCCTTGCCAAATCTGATGTAAAAGACCCAATTTTCTGCCTTAGACAATTTGACAAACACTTTGCTTGCAGCCTCCAACTTTCTGATAATAGGTTTCAGTTGTTTTGGTGTTGATTTGTTTGATGTAATGATGAATAAATGGTTGTAAATAACTTCTAAGATGGCTATTCAATCCTCTAAAATGAAAGTGCAGCTCTTTTTGTATTTTCAAACGCAAATACATGTCCTATTTATGCCAAATATGCACCTACAACAACTAGTAATTTTAACAAACACTTGGCATGCATCCATAACCAAGTACAAGATAGCAAATGAATGAAATGCAACTCCTCCTTCTCATTAATTGAAATGCATCAAATGATTACAAAAGCTTGCCAAGACTCTTGGCATACAATCCCATATATGCAAATAATATTATCTCTAAATGGCAGCAACTATCTTTTGATATGACAAGATTACAATCTGATATATGAGAGTACCATGCATGGAAATATGTCAAATGCTTTGATTGATAATGCTACCCCTAAACAAAGATGAAATGACACTACTATGACCAACTAATGCAAGTTGATGAGAACCTGGAAATACTGGCAGCCTCCAAAAATTGATTCGATTCCTCAAGAAGATACAGCCAATGCCTCCAAAAGTGCTGCACCCAGCCTCTTAGACCTCCAACGATGCTACTTGAATTTTTCTGGAATTTATTTTGGCTCTAAACACAAAATCGTCCCATCTTCATAGGCCACCCCTGTTCTGATTTGCAGACATGAAATATGAATTGCAGCCACTAAATTCGTCCTCCCACAAGTGTCACAAATTAACTCCAAGTCTCCTAATGTAGGGCGATTCAATCTCCAATAAGAATTCGATGCAAACATGAGCTGCTATGAGTGAAATCAAACCCTTCTATTTGCTGCAAGAGGACTGAGATCACCACAGGATTATTCTCCAAATCGTACCAACCAAAATTGGCCTTAGGCCACGAATTTTGCAGCAATGAAGAGACTGAGATATCTCCCCTCAAAAGTCTAGTTAGGTTTGGTGTTTCACAAACGAAACCAGCTGAAGCATTCAGCTATGTCAAGCACTCAAGCTTTCCAATAATCAGAAGTTGTATTCAAGTCAAGATGTGCTTCAAATGCCTCCCAAAAGCTCCTTATAAGGAAATCTCATCAAGTCTCCAGAAGCATCTAGAATAAAATATTATTTTATTTCATTAAGTGATTTTTTGGTATTATTTTATTTTTAGTCACTTAAATATTAAATTAATTAAATATAAGGTCATCTTTTAATATTTATTTCTGTAATAACCTGATAAATAATTAATTTAATAAATTCTCCTTATTGCTCCAAATTGGGGACATGACAAAATATTCAATTAAAAGGAATATTAATTACCTAAAATTAAAAATGGGAAAAAGAAGGAATATTCAAAATATATATATTTTTTTTAATTACTTTTAGGGTTGGATGGAAAAGGAATTAAGAAAATAAATATTGGAAAAAGCAATTCTTTTTATCATTATCAATTTCCAGAATTCCTTGTTGTAGAGCTTATCAGAGAATCAAACTTGTGGATTCTATATCCCCAAATGCCAAATTAAGTTACAAATATAGAGGAAAAGAATGAACAACCGTGTGCATCAAAATAGCACTTCATAGGTTCAACCAATAGCCTATGTTTTACTAATAGACAATAACAAAATTAAACAAACCAAAACAAATAAACAATCATAACAGCTGAAGGACAAATGATGGAATACCCAACATTCCCCCCTTATTACATCATTGCTTGAAAGTACTAATAAGAGAATCCTAAAAACTTTCAAATTTCACACGTGCAAGTGGCTTGGTGAAGATATCAACGCGTTGTTCTTGAGTTGAGCAGAATTGGAGCTGAATGTTGTTTTGCTGAACATGTTCTCGAATGGAGTGACAGCCAACTTCAATATGCTTTGTTCATTTGTGAAACATTGGATTACGAACAAGCTTGAGAACACTCTAATTTCCACAATAGAGGATTGTAGGCTGATTTTGTGGTACCCCCAATACTTCTAATATGCGACACAACCAAATTGTTTCACACATTGCTGCACTTGCTGCACAATATTCTGCCTCTGTTGAGGAACGAGCAACTGTGGCGTGCTTCTTACTTCCCCAAGAAATAGGTCCTGAACCTAGGAAGAAAACAAAACCGGATGTGGATTTCCTATCATCAACTGAACCTGCATAATCTACATCTATGTACCCGGTTAAGAAGAATTGATCATTCTTTTTATACTCCAAACCATGATCCATTGTACCATGTAGATACCTTAAGACCCTTTTTGCTGCTAGCCAATGACATTTCTTTGGTTCTTGCATGAATCGTGAAAGATAATTAACAACAAAACTGTTATCTGGTCTAGTATATGTTAGGTAAATCAAACCTCCAATCATTTGACGATAGAGAGTTGCATTCACTTGAGGAGATATATCAGATGTAGATAACTGCAAACTTGATTCCATAGGTGTAGACATGGGTTTGGAATCCATCATTTTGAATTTCTCAAGCAATGTCTTGGCATATTTTCTTTGAGATACGACGATATGATGATTTGTTTGCCATACCTCTAAGCCGAGACAATAGTGCAGGAGCTCGGGATCTGTCATATCAAATGTCTTCTTGAGATCATTCTTGGATGTTTCAACCATTGCTTCTGAGCTGCCTGTGATAACCAAGTCATCAACATATACAATGATTATCACAATATCCCCCCCTTGATCCTTTAGGTCGAGATTTGGATCATATGGATGCCTAGTGAAACCATGTTGTAGCAGATGTTCATCAATTTTTATATACCAAGCTCTAGGACCCTGTTTGAGACCATATAGGGACTTGACAAGTTCACAAACCTTTTCCTCTTTACTAGGTGCAACATATCCCTCTAGTTGGGTCATATAGACTTCTTCCTTAAGGTCCCCATTAAGAAAGGCACTTTTTACATCCATTTGATACAATTTCCATCCAAATTGAACAGCTAAAGCAAAAATCATTCTAATGGTTTTTATCTTTGCAGTGGGAGCAAATGCTTCCTCATAGTCTATTCCTTCTTTCTGGGCATAACCCTTGGCTACAAGTCTAGCCTTATGTTTATCTATACTACCATCTGCTTTATACTTAGTTTTGAAAATCCATTTACAACCAATTGCTTTCTTACTAGGTGGTAAATCAACAAGCTCCCAAGTGTTGTTTTTCATCAAAGATTGATACTCTGCATCCATAGCCTCTTTCCAAGGCCTTGATTCTAGTGCTTCCTGAACATTAGATGGCTCAAAATTTTCAACAACTGAAGTCATTGCGAGCCATGCTACGAGTCCTTAGACCTGAAGTGGAAGTGTTTGGGACTCCATCTAACTTTGCATCTCGAATGGTACTAGTGTACCACTTTGGTAAAGGTTTTGTGACATTGGTGGGTGTTGACTGATTATCAATGTGCCCATCATTTTTACCATCCATGTTGAAAAAAGGAGCACTATCTGAAGTAGATGATGATGCAGGAGGAGAAGTTACATCATTCTTCTCATCAAAAATTATATCTCTACTAATGTATATTTTCTTTGTATTGGGATCCATAAGGCGATATGCTTTGGATTCATTACTATATCCTAGAAGAATACATTTCATTGATTTTTCATCTAGCTTCTTCCTTTTCTGTTTAGGAATGTGCATATAGGCAGTGCATCCAAACACACGAAGATGAGAGATAGAAGGCTTTACCCCTATCCATGCTTCTTCTGGTGTAATGCCATCAAATGCTTTGGTTGGTGCACAATTCAAAAGATAAACTGTTGTGTGAACAACTTCAGCCCAATATGCACGCTCTAGTTGAGAATCTTTCCACATACTTCAGACCATCTCCATGATGATGCGATTTCTCCGTTTAGCAACTCCATTTTGCTGAGGTGTGTATGTTGCAGTTAGTCAACTCTGAATTCCATTTTCTTTTAGATATGTGGAGAATTCTGTGTTGGTGTATTTCCCCCCTCAATTTGAGCAGAGGACACGAATACAGTGATTTGTATTTTTCTCAACCTGAGTGCAAAACTCTTTGAAATATGATAGAGCTTCATCTTTATGCTACAAGCAATATACCCACATTTTCCTTGTATGATCATCAACAAACAACTGATATTACTTGTAGCCATTGTGACTAGGGGGTATAGGCTCGCATAGATCGGTATGCACTGGTTGCAAAGGTTAGCTTGCACGATGCTCACTAGGATAAAAGGATGCTCTATGTTGTTTTCCAACAATACAACTAGAACAAATAGCACTCGACTTCTCAAGTGAGGGAAGCCCTTTGACCATGTATTTCTTACTAAGTGTTAGCAAGTAACTAGTGCTTAAATGACCAAATTTACGATGCCAAAGTAGAGAAAGATCTTCATCCTAATTTACGATGCCAAAGTAGAGAAAGATCTTCATCCTTAGTCACTAAGGCTTGATTATTAGCAACTGTATCAAGCTTGAACATTTTTCCAATCTCAGTAGCATTGGCAACAATCTTTTCATTTTTAGACTTATCTTAGATAAGACAAATCTTTGTATCCTGATGGCTATCAAACTCAATCCTAAGGTTGTGGTCAAAAAAGTTGATTAACAGAAAGGAGATTTTTGGTAAGTCCTGGCACGTACAAGACATTAGTAATCCTGCAACGATTTTAATGCCAAACTTCAAAGAAATGTCACCAATACCTTTGATTTCATGAGTGGTATCATCTCCAAGAGTGACTGTACCATGATGGGGTTTTAATGTGAGGAACCACACCTTCTGACTAGTCATGTGCTTTGGAGCACCTGAGTCCACATACCATATTGATGTTGATTGTGAACCATCTTCTGAAGTGTGAGTCAAAAACACGCATTCCTCATTTGGAGAATTTTCTGCTTCAGCAACATTGCTTTGTTGTTTCTGTTTGTTCTTCTGCTCCCATTGTGGTTTGCCACTTTGAATTGGCTACTTTGGATGTGGTTTGTTGGATGATCCTTTGTTCAAGGAATTGTACCAACAATTTTTCGCATCATGTCCAACTCTCTCACATATTGGACACTGCTTCATAGGCTTCTTGCCTTTATGACGAGTGGTCATGGCATGATCCTCCTCCTCATGTTCATGCCTTAAAGATTCTTCTTTCTGGAGCAGATTCACGAGCTTTTCAAAAGTGGGTGTTGTCTCAGTGACATTCAAAGTCATCACAAAGACTTTATATCTAGGAGGTAGTGCCTGTAGAACAATAGGAACCAAAACTGCATCATCAATTGTTTCTCCCAATGCTTGTAAGGAAGCCCTCAACTCAACAATCTTTTTAAGAAAAGATTCCAATTGTTCTCCATTCTTCATCTTCAGGTCATGTAGCTAACTCTGCAAATTCAGGATATGATTCTGATTCTTTGCCTCATATATCATGTTGAGCTTGTCCCATGCGTCTTTGGCTGTGGACGAGTCTCAGATGAAAGGCTGAACTTCATTAGACATGCTGAACAAAATGATCAATTTTGCCTTTCTGTCGGCTTGATCAAATTTCTTTTGTTCATCAGCATTTGTTTGATGTCTTGTTGTGGTTCCATTGACCACATCCCAAACTTTTTCAAATTCAAGTTGAGTTTTGAGTTTGGTTTTCCAAGCGGAATAATGTAATATCCCCTTTCTAATCACCACCAAAAAGATCAATTATTTTAGCCTTTATTTATTCCCGAGGCTAAAATAGGAGAAATAAGGGAATAAATTATTAAATTAATTATTTATAAAGTCATCTCAAAATTATAATATCAAAGGGTGATTTTATATTTAATTAATTTAATATTAAGTGATTAAATAAAATAATATATCATAAAGTCACTTAAGTTAACAATATATTTTTTATCCCACATTGACAAGAAAAGTGTGTGGGCTCTCCTATGAAAAGTATAAGAAGAAGTTTGGGCTAGGCATTTGGGCATCTTGGTTGTTGACATCTTTTCTACTACATTGCTGAAGCTGAATGCTTAGCTTGTTTATTTCCAGTCTTCGTTTGTGAAAGACCAAACCTAGCTAGTTACTTCCAATTTCGGTTGTGAAATATCAACTGTAATGTCCCCATTTTTGGCGAGCATCAGAGTTCGTAAGAGTTAGCCTATTATGCGACCCTCGTAGGCTGATGGATGGTATAGAGGGTCTAGTTAGAGTTGGCTCAGCTTCAGATTGGTAGTTCTTGATCAGTTGGCTTTCGTTCGGGCTCATTCGGACGCTTTTTGCTGAAGTTGCTATTTTTAGCAGTTCTTGGCAATCAGCGTGGGACCCCTGCTATTTTTAGCAGTAGGGCTTTGGCGACATCCAGAATCACTTCAGAGTTCGTCAGCATCAGACGGATCAGGAATCAGATGAGTAATGAGGAAAATATTAATATTTAATTATATTGATTAAATATTAATTATTTAATGTTTATAATATAAAGTTATAATTTAAAATTATAACTTAAGTGATTGCCTTGAGGGGTGCGCCCATCATTAAAAGGGGCCAGTTTGGTAATTAATGTTTATTATAAAATATTTCACGGAGACTATTGGAATATTAAAAGATTAAAATGTGAATATTTTATTAAAACCCTATTCTTGAGGAAATCGCACTTTTCAGCATAAAGTGGATTTTGCCTTGGGTTTTGAGCCATTATGTTATGAAATTGATTTTTGATCAAGTCTTCTTCTGGAGAACGAAGCCGAGGGTTTCAGTTGTCTCTGGCATTGGAGAGAGCCATCTTCAGTGTTGTTGTAGTTCAGAGGCTGTGAAATATCGGTGATCTATTGCATTCAGAGAGATATCTTCATTCAGAAGTTATCACAGAACGTTCACAGAGTTTTCTTTCAGCTTGCTGCAATAATCAGGTTTTTCATCAAAATACCGTTGCCTTTTTAGTTGCATGTTATCAGATCTTATTTGTAATCATTTCAGAAGATTAATATAATAGTCTGGCATCAGTATTCGAAATAGATTATGTTGTTTCCAGAGCTGTATTATTTCATTTAAATTTACATGCAATTTCTTTCAAAATCGCACTTCAATGGTTTACTCAATAAAAACGTTCAAAAATTAGCAAACCAGACAGTTACAGAAAAACAGGGAGAACAGGGGTTCCTACAGTGGTATCAGAGCTCGAATCCTGCCATCCTGTGTTGGGTTTCAAAGGGAATTTTTCTGATATAGGGTTTATTAAGAATATCAGATAATTTTCAATCTAAATTTTAGAGTATCAAAATATTTAAACAGAGTTCCATATTATTGGGTTTTTGATAAAGTCGTATGTCCTTGAGAAATTTGGACGCAAACATTGAGTTCCAAAGACTGTAATAAGACGAAGCCAACATTTCTGAAGAAACGGGTTTTACAAAGGAGGACGGACTAAAGCCTCGGACCTTTCAGAATACAGACAAATCGCATTTTTCTCAAGTCTTTGGGTGTAACATTGAGGAAGGAAGCGTCGGTCAAATTTTGGCAAAAAGACAAAGGAGCCGCTCAGAGTCAAAGTGCGATTGGAGAATCAGAAAAGAATAGGAGGCTCAGGTGTATTCCCTACAGCTCAAGATTTGGGAACATCGACAGAAGACAAGAATAAAATAAACGCCAGGTGCTAGTCTCTAGAGACAAGACGCGATTAAAGACAGAAGCGGAATTTTCAAGAAGTGATACATCCGATTAAGACAAATTGTGACATTTTGAAGGAAGTCGAATTTAATTTTTTTTTCAATTGCTAAAGAGAAAAGTTCGGTTTATATCTGACGTCAAAGCAAATCGTGGCTTTCAAAGTCACGGACAGGCATACCTGTTCAAGATCGGGTCAGAAATTATAAAAAAAAAAAACCGAAGGCTAAAGGTTCGAAACAGTCAAACAAGGATAAAAATCTTGCAGAAAAGACAAAAGAATTGAAGCGGCATTTTTTTTTCCTACGTGGATTCCATTAACCGGATCGGCAGAAATAGACAAATAAAATCACATATATTTGGAGTTTTATCGTGAGCTGCCTGGGAGGTCGCTTAAGGGAGCCGATAAAAATTAAAGTATTCAATATTTTCTAGGAACCGGAATGTTAAGGTAGCCGCCAAGAAAGGATTTCAAAAACCATCGTGGCATTCTTGCTTATTCGGTCCTGCTAAAGTAGCTGCTTTGGATGAGTGCCGAAGTTGGAAGGAGAATGAAGGTAGGTATCGGGATTTCACCTCAGCCAAATTGACGTGGAGGAAGACAAATTTTAAAATTGATGTGGCAAGCTGTTGCTAGAAAACAAAATAGCTGAAGCACTGAAGGAAGTTAATATTCGTGACATTGGTGTAAGGCGAAATCATCAAAAGAATCGATTCTTTGTTATTTGGAGTCTTCAGGAAGGAGTCTTGCGTGGCTGGAGGACGCATACCTAATTGGGACGTCTCTGTTTTCCTCACATGGAGACTCTTTAGAAATTCTGAGCAAATCTGAGGCTTACTGGGAGGACGCTGGGGGTTTAGACTGCTAGTCAATGTCATTCCCTGACGCCATACTACCTTTCAAAGGGTCGCTGTCATATCTGATCCCTCACGAAAAGCTTCAGGCTAGAAAAAAATTACCAAATACAAGGAATTTCAACACTGCAGGTTGCTGATATAAGTTTCAGAATTGGTGTGATTTTTCCCAGTCTGGAAGTGTCCATCTCCGCATTTAAAATAAATGTGTTGCCTGATCAGCTGAGTCAAGTATTATAAAAGAATCTAATTTTCTTTCAATGCTTGTAATTCACTTCTTATAAAGGGGAAAACAATCAGTGTTTTAATGAGCAAAATTCCCAATTACTGTAACAGCAGTTTATAGTATCTGATTAGATACATCTACTCTTTGGTTATCCCCATGGTGAACAGTTATAAATGCATTGCATATTAGCAATACCTTTTGAGAGCAGGTTCATTTCTAAATCAAGCATGTATTTTGGTAATCCGGTTGGAGGTCTTGACTGCAATACATATTTACTGTCATACAAGCAAGAGCAATTTTGATATTGAAGGGATCGACAATTTCAGAAAATAAAAATTCTTTTTGACCAGATTGGCAAGTTGAACAGCGAAAATGGGCTACATGACAACATTGTCCAACAATAAACAAGCATTGAAAGAACTTGGACAATCCCAATACGAGTTCAATCAACAGTTGCTGCATTTAGAGCATATGCTTTCAGAGCTTGGACGGTCTAAAGGATCCAATTCACTTCCTATCATCAAAGGTCCGACATCGCAAAACAAAATGAAGTTGTGTTCCTATTGCGGAAAGCCGTACGACTTAAACCATGATTGCCCTTTGAGACCTAAGGGCAAAGCGCATAGAATAATGTGGGCTCCCTATGAGGATTCAGAACCTAAAAAAACCAACCAGCAAAGTAATCGTGAAGAATCTAAATCTGAACATGATGTCTTTTCAAGTGAGGTGTCAAGAAGCCTCTACAATGAGTTTTCAGCAGTTGGTGACCAGTATACAACTGATCCTAGGGAAGCTACACCTAACAGTCCTGATTTTCATGACAGCGATGATGAAACTTTGCATGAGTATGAGACAGCAGTGTTTTCACATGTGCAGAATGATCCTATTGAATGGTCACATGAAAGTACTCCGGAATTGGGTACTAATGATGCATTGTATGTAGAGGATTCATGTCAGGGTGAATCTGATTTTTCAGATCAGAATTTAGAAAATAAGTTAGAATGTTCACATGTTGACATGGAATCCCAAGATTGTGAGTTGGAAGGTGATACAGTTACATCGGGAGTGGAAGTGTGTGAAGATACTGTTATATCAGCAGCTTCTACTTTATCAGTTGAGCCATCCTTTGAGGTACACAGCAGCAGTACCTTAGATGTTGAGGTGTGCATGGATGAAAGCACACATGATGCTGCTTATCATTTAGTGAGTGACGACGAATCAGCCTCATATCATAGTGCATATTGTGAACCGAAAAACTTGTATGGGGGTCATAAGCTACAGAGTCATCATTTGGTTGGGCAACTAAAGGTGAATGACAATATGATTGCCACAACCATTGAGCATTTTGATGTTGCTCGTCAGATGTTAGCTACGTATGGTTGGAGTACTCCTTTGACAGATGAGTACGGTGATAGTGGTTTTTCCCTTGCAGAGATACATGCACTTCGAGAAGCAATTGGAATGATGAAACAAAATTACTTAAAACTACTTGCAGACAGGGATTTTCTTCTCGAGTGGGATTGCATTTGTTATGATGCATTGCAGAGGAAGGAGGAGCAGGTTGATGAGCTCACTCATGAGCTTGAGGTGACTATGGACTCATTGGAGAGTGCTCAGTTGGCCCTTCAAGAGTCACAGTCACGGTTGGAGGAGTTGACCGTGGAGTTGAGTTTGGCACAGTCTCCACCAGCTGCAGATACAGTACAGTTATATACAGAGGCAGTTGAGGAGGATCTTATATCCACGAGTTGTAGTGAGGATGGGGTTACACCTATCGCAGATATTGGTGCAGTAAATTCAGATGGGATGAGTGTTTTAGTTGAGAGCTCTTGTGATGAGATAGTTGATTTTTCCGAGGGTTGTGTGACAAATCACGTCACTACTTCATCGTCGTCACAGGAGAGATGTGGGACATCATCCAGTATGGAGATTTGTACTTATGCTAATTTGTTTCCCCAGGACTATGATGGACAGCCATTGACAGAGGTGGGAGCATTTTATCTTGATTGCATCGTGAGGAGTGTTTATCACTTTTCCTTTGGTACACACACGGAGGATTCGATGATGCATCGGTGTGGATCGGCCCCGAAGTTATACCATCCGTTGTGGGATGGGTATTCACCATCTTCAGAAGATGGGATTAGCAGCTGCAAGCGTCCGACTCAGCTGTTTGCGGGGGACCACTTGCAGGAACAACTATCAGTTTTACATCATGCCGATATGTATCCAACTGGGTTTGCTACATCTATGTCACAAGGTTTTCTTATGGGTACATGGTTACAGGATGACTACGGTGTCAGTTGGCATGATGGCTTGGTCAGTTATCACATTCATGAGGGTTTAGCAGAGGACAGGGAGAGATTCAGTGTAGCAGATGCTTCTAGAAGTTCTTTTCTCCGCATGACAGATGGATGTGAATTCAGATTGTATTGGGATCCAGGTGGTGACAGTTTTGGCACTGAGTATTGGATGGGTCCCATTGGGTTACTTCACTATTCTCAGCATGGTGGAGTTGGAGGCAGTAGAGCGCAGTGGCAGTCTGAGGATGACCGTCACGACAGACTTTCACTCTGGGTTTGGGATCCAGGGATAGCTTGCGCAGTTGAGTTTTTGTTGATGCTACAGGAGACAGTTCATGATGTGTGGGACATTTCACAGGTTTGCTTTTGGGCCTTCCGGGGATTGGAATTTCTTTGCAGTGGAGATTGCTTGGGGACAAGCAATTTCAGGGAGGGCGGACTGTAATGTCCCCATTTTTGGCGAGCATCAGAGTTCGTAAGAGTTAGCCTATTATGCGACCCTCGTAGGCTGATGGATGGTATAGAGGGTCTAGTTAGAGTTGGCTCAGCTTCAGATTGGTAGTTCTTGATCAGTTGGCTTTCGTTCGGGCTCATTCGGACGCTTTTTGCTGAAGTTGCTATTTTTAGCAGTTCTTGGCAATCAGCGTGGGACCCCTGCTATTTTTAGCAGTAGGGCTTTGGCGACATCCGGAATCACTTCAGAGTTCGTCAGCATCAGACGGATCAGGAATCAAATGAGTAATGAGGAAAATATTAATATTTAATTATATTGATTAAATATTAATTATTTAATGTTTATAATATAAAGTTATAATTTAAAATTATAACTTAAGTGATTGCCTTGAGGGGTGCGCCCATCATTAAAAGGGGCCAGTTTGGTAATTAATGTTTATTATAAAATATTTCACGGAGACTATTGGAATATTAAAAGATTAAAATGTGAATATTTTATTAAAACCCTATTCTTGAGGAAATCGCACTTTTCAGCATAAAGTGGATTTTGCCTTGGGTTTTGAGCCATTATGTTATGAAATTGATTTTTGATCAAGTCTTCTTCTGGAGAACGAAGCCGAGGGTTTCAGTTGTCTACAGGCATTGGAGAACGAGCCATCTTCAGTGTTGTAGTTCAGAGGCTGTGAAATATCAGCTGATCTATTGCATTCAGAGAGATATCTTCATTCAGAAGTTATCACAGAACGTTCACAGAGTTTTCTTTCAGCTTGCTGCAATAATCAGGTTTTTCATCAAAATACCGTTGCCTTTTTAGTTGCATGTTATCAGATCTTATTTGTAATCATTTCAGAAGATTAATATAATAGTCTGGCATCAGTATTCGAAATAGATTATGTTGTTTCCAGAGCTGTATTATTTCATTTAAATTTACATGCAATTTCTTTCAAAATCGCACTTCAATGGTTTACTCAATAAAAACGTTCAAAAATTAGCAAACCAGACAGTTACAGAAAAACAGGGAGAACAGGGGTTCCTACATCAACCCTAGTTTGGAATATTGAGAAAGTTAACTTAGACTTTCTAATTGTGCTTGCAACTTCGAAAATTTTGTGGCTTTAAGCCAAATTTTGTCTTGAAGGAAGAAATCAATTCAAGGGAAATAATGGCAGATTTCAATGGAGGAATTTCAGTCATGTAGAAGGACGATTTTGCTAGGAGATGACATCTTGCTAAGAAGAATTCGATTTGGTGTTCTTGCTGCTCATTATAAATCAGACTTTTGCATATGCTAGGCGTACCTAGCTAAGGTGCAATTTTGAGTAGGAGCCATTTGAAAATTCCAAATAAATTTAAGAAGCATTGATTGGCATAAGGGAAGATAGGCGCACTATTTGGAAGCTCAAGCAAGGAGAATCGAATTATTTTGTGTGGCTGCAAGACATTTCCAGGTTCCATATTTTATTGTTGCATTTCATTTAGGGGCTCATTGTATGCATTTGCTGATTCAATCAGCATCTTCTCCATATAATTTCAGTCAGAAGATAGATTCCATGTTGCATATGTAATGCTGTTAATCATACAACTGATAGGCATTTAGCTTCAGACATTTTCATATAAAAGGTAAATGTAAACTTAGGTCTGATTGCACTTCATTTGCAGCTTGTAAGCACTCTCATAATATTGTAATATCAATTGGAGTTATAGGGTGTTTGCTTGCTATCTATTTGACAAATTGACTATCATATGTATTTGCATTGTTTTGAAATAGTTTTCATGCCAAGTGTTTGTAAAAATGTCTCTTGGCTGTATATGTTCATTTGCATTTAGGAATTCATGTATTTGCACTTGAAAAATACAAAAGAGTTGCATTTCATCTTAGGTTTTTGGTTAGTAGTCTTTGCAATCTTCTCCAAGCATTTTACATTATTGACAAGCGTCAAAAACATACCCACAGCAAACTGAAATTCAGAACAGCAAGTAAAGGGTTAACAAGTGAAGTGTTTGACAAAATTCCTTGAGGCAAAGCTTGGGCCAGATTTGAAGAGAATTTTCTAGAGTGGTTTAAGAGTGTAAACATTGACATTTTGGTCTATCCCTTCCCTTTAGGTGAAAATCCTAGAGTGTTAGGACATAGTAACCAAAATCTTTGTTTTGCATTTTGGTAACCCTTAAGATATTCCTTGAGAGCTAAAAACTAGATCAGAAGTTGCAAGGGATAAGTTCAAATATTGTATGCCAACCGTTTGACAAAATTCCTAAGGCTGAAATTGAAGAGTTTTGAGTCTAAATCAGCAAGGCTCATTACAAATAATTATTTCCGCGCAACAACTGAGAGTCTGGAAGAAGAAATTTTGGAGAATTGGTTGCCATTGTGTTAGCAAAATAAGGTATTTTCTTGTCCTCTTTCTCATCACTCAGATCAGCAACATGCTGCAAAGGAGAGGATAATATAGGAACAAAATTAAATATAACTGTCTTGAATTAAGACTTCCCTAATAAATGACTGCAAGAGGAATCTAACAATGGCTCATTCTTGAGTTTTTTTTTTTTAAAACTCTAAATATGACACTTGAACATGATTGTGAGACAAAAAAAAATCTAAAAAAGCATATAATCTTGCCTATAGCTAAGAATTTCATACCGTCCTCTTAGCTCTATAGGAGGACATGTCTATTAAACAAGAGTTATGCAGCATATTCATTCAGGTGTGTTTTAAATTGCTCGGACGAATTTCCAACTCAGGGGCTCCACAATCTGCACCTTGCACATGCAAATCAACAAAATCCTTGCTCTACAGCCGACGATCATGAACCACAAGCTGCACATATCCTCTCAATTCTACACTTTGAATAGAGATTTACACCATCTAATAGGTGCACTACATTCTAGAAGGGTGATTCACAAGCTCGAAGGAGATCCGCAACGAGGACAATGTATACTTGACAGGGTGGAAGCTCCATGTGCACATTGACGACCACTACAGAGACTACAAAGACAATTATTAGCAATATGTTTCTCACATTAACCAGTGGCAAGACATTGTCAAGGCGGATTTAAAGCATTTAGGGCTTAAGGAAACCATTGAGTGCATAAAACAGGTGTGGACCACAAGAAAAGGATTTGAGATCTGGCCTATGGAGATCAAAACGACCAACAAATAGAAAGCCGCCTCACAAAAAATGACACCAATAGTCGAACTCTGCAGAAGAGTATGCAATCTCCCATGTATATCATCAATGTAAATATTTTTATTTTGTTTTAGAAATACTACATTATATAGTATCTGATTAAAACTCCAAACACCACAAACTAGGTTGATTACAGAGCCAAATGTAATGAGCCTTGCTCAAACCGACCTCAATTTGCCCCAATTTGCAGCCTTGTAATTTTGTCAAACACTTTGTATGCAATGTGTAAAGTGGCTGATATGTAGTTTTCAGTTTGTTGTTTGATGCAAGAGTGAATGCCAAATGATTTTTGAAAGCTTAAACTACCTTCTACTACTACTATGCAAGCTTCTAACTAAAATACATTACTCCTTTGCAATTTAGAATGCATTCAAAAGAAGAACTAAGTAAATAAAATGCATCTACAGCCAAGAGACATTTCGTCAAACACTTGGCATGCAAACTCTAAAGCTGATTACAATGATATTCAATTGCACAATAACAACTATTATTTGAACAACTACTGTAATGAACTAGACCAATTTTATTTGTTTTTTCAATTGTAAATACAATGCAACACGCACTCGTTAAGGTTAGCTTCAAAACCAAAACGATGCCGAAGTAACTCTAACCAAGAATGTGCCCAAGGCGGGCGAGCATGTGGTCAAAGGATTTGATGCAATGCAGAATTGGAAGGGAACTCTAACCAAGAATGCGTCTAGGAGAGACGAGCATATGGTTAGAGGATCTTATGCACGATGAACTAAAAATAACTCTAACCAAGAAATGCGCCAAGGAGTGGCGAGCATATGGTCAGAGGATCCATGAGATTTTTTGCAACTAGAAAGTACAAGACTTAGCAAGATAATAACATTGGCTGACAGTACTACTGAGCAACCTTACAATAAAGATAATATCTTGCAAGTATACTGCATTAGTGAAACATAACAAGCTGCAATAGTATACTGCATATGGTCAGAGGATCCATGAGTTTTTTTGCAACTAGAAAGTACAAGACTTAGCAAGATAATAACATTGGCTGACAGTACTACTGAACAACCTTACAATAAAGATAATATCTTGCAAGTATACTGCATTAGTGAAACATAACAAGCTGCAATAGTAAAGACTATCTCTCAAATGCTTAATATGACCTCCAGTACCCAACCCAAATGATTTTCTTAATTTTGATATGATAGACCAACAACTAAAATATGACAACCAACAACCCTAGAATTCACTAAAATGCTCACAAAATGCTCCTAACTCAACCAAATGACCTAAGAATGAATGAAAAAGACTCTTGAGATGAAGGTGCCCAATTCCCAATGAAGAAACCTCAGCTTACAGCCACCTATTTTTCTTGCACGAATTCCAAGACTCCTCTAAATGGTACAACCCTCAAGTAAGGGCGATTTTCCTTGGAAAAATCAAAGACTTCATAAAAAAATCTGCAAATTTGCTCAAATGGTCGCCTCACATAGAGAAATGGATAGATGCAATGCCCAGAACAATATTATTTTATTTTCAAGAGATATGAATAAAAACTACATTTAGTAGTACATAACCAACAACTCTGAAAACTTCATTAGCATGCTTGAAACTGAACTACAAATGCAAAATAACCACTACAATGCAAAATCCCACTACAAAACAACTCAACTATAAACTAACACCCAACTAGTTGCTATCTTTCAAATAAGAAGGTGAGCCAAGTGCTAGGAGGTATGCTTTCCTCGAAGCTTTGCCTAAACAATCTAGCAGCATAACGGTATGGTAGACAAGAGATAATGAAATGAAGAGCAGAGGCTTGCTTTTATAAACTTGAGAGGAATCTTTTAGAAGCTTCAAGAAGGTGCCTAGTTTCAAATTTGAATTTGTTCTCTTTTCCCTCCAAGGATGGCGTCCGTTTCTTCAAGTCAATATTTGACTTTTTATTTAAAATTCATCTTCCCTCTCCAAGTTGGCGCCTGCCTTCATGAGCTTGATTTTTGACCTTAGAAAATATTAAATTACCTCCAGATGAGGCGTCCACCCTTGAAGTCCCCTTTTCAGAACAACTTTAAGTCATATAACTAGGCCAAGGGGTTATAATATTAAAATATAACATTATTTTTAATTAAATTAACTTATCCCTCCAGAAAATGCATCAAAAGGCCAAAAATTACAATACCAACTGAACTAGCTGAAGAAGAGAGCCAACTGCATTGAAGTCAACAGGATCACTGCCAGAAATAGAATTTACTAAAAAAAGTAAATTCATGAAGTTGCTTGGATCACAATGCATGGCATACCATTGCAAAGCTCTTTGAAAACCCAGAAAGAATCCACAAACCAATCTCCAAACTTCAAGCAACAACCTCCTCAAAAATGGGAAACCCTAATTTTCACCCTTCAAGTAGCCTACGGGTCTTCGGAATAGGCCAACGATCAACTGAATTTCTTACAATTGAGAAGGGGACATTACAGTTTGCCCTCCCCGAGATTGCTTTCCCTCAAGCAATCGCAAGTTTGGATGCTGTAGAATCTCCTCATTCTTCCAAGTTGCATCCTCCAAAGGCAAGTTCTTCCACTTCACCAAATATTCTTTGATCGTTCTTCTTCTCAAGAAACGCTCTCTGGAATTAATAATCTCCTCTGGAATCAAAATCAGCTGTCCTTATTTGTCCAAAGGTGGTAATTGTGATGAAGCAACAACATTGTGTCCAAGTGCCTTCTTGAGGCGAGACGCATGGAAGACATTGTGAACCCTGCTACTCGATGGTAGCTCCAATTCATAAGCCACTGCTCCAACCTTACTGATGACTTTGAATGGCCCATAGAAGCGAGGTTTGAGCTTCTCAGCTCCACTCTTCTTGAGAGTAGACTGTCTATAAGGTTGAAGTCGAAGATAAACCATATCTCCAACCTCAAATGAACGCTCAACACACTGTTGATCAACATACATCTTCTGCTGATTTTGTGCTATTTGAAGGTTGTTCGTCAAGGACTTCAAAATATCTTGACTTTGCTGCAACAAATCCTTGGCTTGAGGGGCTTTGCTATCACCAAACACCAAATCAGCAAAGCTAGGGGCCTCATAACCATGGAGAGCCATGAATGGAGACATCCTTATTGACATGTAGAAGGATGAATTGTAGCAATACTCCCCTAGGTGAGGCCATTTCACCTATGCCCTTTGCTGCTTCGAGACGTAGTTTCTCAAATAGCCTTCCAACCACTTGTTCACTATCTCTGTTTGTCCATTAGTTTGAGGGTGATAACTAGTGCTTGGAGTGAGCACCATACCACTCATCCTGAAGACTTCTTGCCAAAAAGTGCTTAGGAACTTGCTGTCCCTATCACTCACAATGTTTTTCGGCAACCCATGCAATCAAAACACTTCATGAAAAAACAAATTTGCAACTTGAGCTGCTGAAAATGAGCTATTGATGGCAAAAAAATGAGCAAACTTTGTTAATCTATCCACTACAACATAGATACAATCTTTGCCTTGAACTTTTGGCAACCCAGTGATGAAGTCCATTGATATGATTTCTCATTTTTGGTTGGGAATGGGAAGAGATTGCAGCAGACCAGCTGGAAGAGAATGCTCATTTTTGTTCATCTGGCAAGTGGGACACTCCTTGATGTAGTGTCGGACTTCCTCTTTCAGCCCTTTCCAAGAAAACCTCTCCCAAATTTGCCTATATGTCTTGAAATAACCTTGATGACCAGCAAGTGGGATGTCATGGAATGTCATCAAAATCTTCTTTTTGAGCTTAGAATTGGCCGCCAAAAGAATTCTTCCCTTGTAGTGTATCAAACCATCAACCACTTTGTACCTTTCATCATGAAAAGTACCTTCATTGATGCTGGTTGCAAACTGATTTTTGGCATAATCAGCAAGTAATAACTCCTTCCAATTAGCGGTAAGCTCACACAATGAGCTCAAATGAGGCCTCCTAGATAGTGCATCCGCCAGAATGTTGTTTTTCCCTTTGACATACTTAATGTCAAAATCGTGAGCTTGGAGCTTACTCACCCACTTTTGTTGTCTTTCGTTCAAGTTCTTTTGATGCATGAAGTGCTTGAGACTATTGTGATCAGTCTTGACAACGGACTTGCTCCCCACCAAATATTGTCTAAACTTAGCTAATGCATGCATGATTGCAAGCATTTCTTTGTCATAGATGGAGTAAGTCCTTTCAACACCTCTTAATTTTCTACTTTCAAACACAATGGGATGCTTATCTTGCATCAAAACAGCACCAACACCTTCTCCTGATGCATCACATTGCAGCTCGAAAGGCTTGGAAAAATCCGGTATGGCCAAAACCGGACAAGAACTCATGATCTTCTTGAACTTGTCAAAAACACTTTGGGCCTTTTCTGACCAAAAGAAAGCTCCCTTTTTAGTGAGGTCAGTAAGAGGAGCAACACTTTGAGAGTAGCCCTTCACAAACCTTCGGTAAAAGCCATAAAGACCCAAGAACCCTTTCAAATGAATCAAGTTTTCTGGAGGTGGCCAATCAACTATCGCCTTGACCTTTTCAGGATCAACTTTCACCCCATCAGCATTGATTATGTGACCAAGGTAGAGCAGCTCTTTCATTCCAAATTCACATTTGGATTCTTTGGCAAACAAGCTCTCCAATTCCAAGGTGCTAAGCATTTCCTCCAAGTGCTTGAGATGTTCTTCCCATGTCTTGCTAGAGATGAGGATATCATCAAAAAAGATCAACACAAACTTCCTCAACTGCTTCTGAAAGACTTTGTTCATTCAAGACTGGAAAGTGGCAGGAGCATTAGTCAACCCAAATGGCATGACTAAAAACTCGAAATGACCATAGTGGCATCTGAATGCCGTCTTCTCAACATCTAACCCCCTCATCTGAATTTGATAGTAGTCCGACCTCAAATCAATTTTTGAAAAGAACTTGGCACCATGTAGCTCATCTATCCGAGGGATGGGGTACCGATTTTTGATTGTGCTTTGATTGGGGCACGGTAATCCACACACATGCGGATGGTGCCATCCTTCTTCTTCACAAGAACTACTGTTGAAGCGAAGGGACTCTTGCTTGGACGAATGAGGCCCATCTCCAAGAGTTCTCTTATGTTTTTCTCAATTTCGTCCTTCTGCTTCTTAGGATACCGATATGGTGTTGTGATGACTGACTTGGCCCCTTCCTTGAGTTCAATGACATGCTCAGCTCCCCTTTCAAGACGCAGCCCGGGAGGTAGATCAACAAACACCTTACTCTTTTTGGTGAGTATAGATTGGATATCTGGAGGATAGTCCCTCTTTGTTTCAATCAGACTAGCTGGAAGAACCATACATTCCGCAGCCCACTCAACTTGCTCATGCCGAATCAGCCTCCCCATTCTTTTGAATGACACAATCCGAGGATCAACATTTGACATTCCCCTTAGCACTACCTTCTTCGCATCGGATTGAAACTTGAGCTCCATTGTTTGTAGATTGAGAGAGATTTCCCCAAGTGAGCGTAGCCATTGAATACCAAGTATGACATCCGTGTCACCAATAGTAACTACATAGAAGTCATCTTTGACTTCATAGTTGCCCAACTGCATAGACATGTTAGGAACCCTTTGGTTGCAAGAAATATGAAACCCATCAGCCACCATGACTTTGAAACCTTCAAATTCTTCCGTTTTGAGACCTCTCTTTGCAACCACTCCTTCATCAATGAAATTATGTGTTGCCCCAGTATCAATTAAGGCAACAATACGGTGACCACCAATCCCACCACGAACCTTGAAAGATTCGTTCTTTTGGAAACTAGAGAGTTGGGCAATAGGGGCCCCAACTCCTTGCTCATGATCGGACTCTTTTGAGGCTCTTTCCTCCTCGCTGTCCCCAAAATAAGACTACTAATCAAACATATCAGATTCTGATCCATAATCAGAATAGGCCCCGATATGGTTAGAATGCCCTCTTCCATAGCATCTATGGCCCTTAATCCAAGGTTCCTTACAAGTATAACACTTGCCATCCTTTCTAAGCTGCTCACACTCCTCATCAGTCAACTTAGGTGGAAATTTCTTATGCTGATTTGAAACATGCTTCTTGTTCCTCTCGTGACCAAAGGGCTTGGGTGGAAATTTCGGCCTAGGGGCCAACAATTCCATACTTCGAGCCTTTTTGATTGCTTCTTCAAGACTTGGTGGATCAAAAGCCTTAACCCACCCCTTCAAAGGTTCAACTAATCCTTCTGAAAACAACACAACCAACCTTCTTTCAGTGATGTTGGGCACCATCACGGAAAGTCTTTGAAAATCAGCTATGTACGCATCCAAGGAGCCATGCTGCTTCAATTGTGCAAGTTTTCGAAACTTCACTTCAGGATCCTTAGTGTCGAACCTATCAATTAGCTTATTGGTGAATTCATCATAGGTTCGAATGAGGTTGTGACCAAGGGTGACCAAACCATGATACCACCACTCATGGGCAGCTCTGTCCAAATGCAAAGTTGCAAACTTGATAGCATCTTCTTCTAGCATGGGACGTAGTGAAAGGTAGTTGTCCAACTTCTGAACCCACGACCTTGCTGAACACTTATCACTTCCATCAAAGTGAGCCAATGACACCTTCCCAAGGGCTTGTTGATAATCGGTTCTAGGAGCCATATGAGCACGGTTATCAACTCTTCCATTATTCCTTCTGCTCCTATGATTCATGAATTGATCAAAAGACCATTGGTCTCTAAGATCAGGAGGTAAGGTGGCATACTCCATGTAGGCTTGCATTGCATCATCCGCAAGGCTAGGGGTGGCCTCAACTTGTGGTTCTTCCCTTTGAGTGAATGTGGGAAAAAGTTGCCTAGAGGCTGATCCTCTAGATGTGGCCTCATGTTGGCCAATAGTCCTGTCTCTCCCATTGCCATTGTTTCCATTGACACCACTATGTTCTCCTGTGGCATTGTTTTGACTAAGGGTATGATTCTGAGTAGCGTGCTGATCCATTCTTGCAAGCAAACGGGACATCATATCAATCATCCCATCAAACTTTTTCTCCATTCTATCCTCTCTTTCATCCATGACCTGCTTATGGCTATCTGACATGTTCTTAACTGCTTTACCGGTATCTACTGCTTTCCCTATTTCTCTCAAAGCCTCTTAAAAGGTATCGGCTTCTGGCACTGGCAGAAACTGTGACTGTTGATATCTGGTCTGACTTCTGGTGTAGTATCTGCAATTACTGTCACTCATTTGTCATTGAATCATTGTAGGGCACAGGTTGGCAGGATCATGGCTCTGATACCACTGTAATGAACCGGACCAATTTTTCTTGTTTTTTCAATTGTGAATACAATGCAACACACACCCGTTAAGGTTAGCTTCAAAACCAAAACGATGCGGAAGTAACTCTAACCAAGAATGTGCCCAAGGCGGGTGAGCATGTGGTCAGAATATCTGATGCAATGCAGAACTGGAAGGGAACTCTAACCAAGAATGCGTCTAGGAGAGATGAGCATATGGTCAGAGGATCTTATGCACGATGAACTGAAAGTAACTCTAACCAAGAAATGTGCCAAGGAGTGGGGAGCATATGGTCAGAGGATCCATGATTTTTTTTGCAACTAGAAAGTACAAGACTTAGCAAGATAATAACATTGGTTGACAGTACTACTGAACAGCCTTACAATAAAGATAATATCTTGCAAGTATACTGCATTAATGAAACATAACAAGCTGCAATAGTAAAGAATATCTCTCAAATGCTTAATGTGACCTCCAGTACTCAATCCCAGCCCAAATGATGATTTTCTTAATTCTGATATGACAGACCAGCAACTAAAATATGACAACCAACAACCCTAGAATTCACTAAAATGCTCACAGAATGCTCCTAACTCAACCAAATGACCTAAGAATGAATGCAAAAGACTCTTGAGATGAAGGTGCCCAATTCCCAATGAAGAAACCTTAGCTTACAATCACCTATTTTTCTTGCATGAATTCCAAGACTCCTCCAGATGGTACGAACCTCAAGTAAGGGCGATTTGCCTTGGAAAAATCAAAGACTTCATAAAAAAATCTGCAAATTTGCTCAAATGGTCGCCTCACACAAAGAAATGGATAGATGCAATTTCCAGAACAATATTATTTTATTTTCAAGAGATATGAATAAAAACTACATTCAGTAGTACATAACCAACAACTCTGAAAACTTCATTAGCATGCTTGAAACTGAACTACAAATGCAAAATAACCACTACAATGCAAAATCCCACTACAAAACAACTCAACTATAAACTAACACGCAACTAGTTGCTATCTTTCAAGCAAGAAGGTGAGCCAAGTGCTAGGAGGTATGCTTTCCTCAAAGCTTTGCTTGAACAATCCAGCAGCATAACAATATGATAGACAAGAGATAATGAAATAAAGAGCAGAGGCTTGCTTTTATAAACTTGAGAGGAATATTCTAGAAGCTTTAAGAATGCGCCTAGTTTCAAATTTGAATTCGTTCTTTTTTCCCTCCAAGGACGGCGTCCCTTTCTTCAAGTCAATATTTGACTTTTTATTTAAAATTCAACTTCCCTCTCCAAGTTGGCGTCCCCCTTCACAAGCTTGATTTTTGACCTTAAAAAATATTAAATTACCTCCAGATGAGGCATCCACCCTTGAAGTCCCCTTTTTAGAACAACTTTAAGTCATATAACTAGGCCAAGGGGTTATAACATTAAAATATAACATTATTTTTAATTAAATTAACTTATCCCTCCATAAAATGCATCAAAAGGCCAAAAATCACAATATCAAGTGAACTGGCTGAAGAAGAGAGCCAACTACATTGAAGTCAATAGGATCATTGCCAAAAATAGAATTTACTAAAAATAGTAAATTTATGAAGTTGCTCGGATCACAATGCATGTCATACCATTGCGAAGCTCTCTGAAAACCCATAAAGAATCTGCAAACCAATTTCCAAACTTCAAGCAACAACCTCCTCAAAAACGGGAAACCCTAATTTTCACCCTCCGAGTAGCCTACGGGTCTCCGGAATAAGCCAACGGTCAACTGATTTGCTCACAATTGAGAAGGGGACATTACAACTACTTATTACTCTTTGATTACAAATGTCTTTCCAATACAATGCTGATTTCAAATAGCCAAGACTCTTGGCAAATTACATATACATAAAATATGATATTTGCTGATAATGAATGCAACCTACAACTGAAACTTGTAACTATTATGATGCAATGCTATGGTGAATGATAAACAAGGGAACCTGGATGGATGAAGTTGCCTAGTTTTGTAGTTGATGAAGCAACTCAAGCTCAAGCCAAAAAGTCCTCTTTAGAGCCAAATCGAACTCCTCAAATAATCGCCCTTGTTTGTTGATGTATGCAATAATAAATTATTTCCAGCTCCCAAACTCTTCAAAAAGGGTTCTTCTTGAGTCGCCTATACCTCCTTAGCCAAGAGCCCACTTCTCCAAGTAAAATCGATGCAAAATGGTCCCTCCATAAGCAAAATCGAATTTCTTTGCCAAGCTGATAAATAATATTCAATGACTGGATTTGAATCAGAATTCAACAATAATAGCTTTGTCCTCCAAGAGTGCAAACAATGAAGAATGTAGATGCCAAAATGTTATGAAATAACTTGCACAATAGGAGAATATGATATGAAGTATGCTGCAAATACTTGATAATAACTGAGAATAACAAGCCACTTCGAGGGGGCAAACCTCCAAATATCTCT
Organism: Sequoia sempervirens; assembly: GCA_007258455.2. Taxonomy (NCBI): domain Eukaryota; kingdom Viridiplantae; phylum Streptophyta; class Pinopsida; order Cupressales; family Cupressaceae; genus Sequoia; species Sequoia sempervirens. Next base: position 72,650 of record VDFB02253048.1, read on the forward strand.
AATGAGAACACACTTAACAACTTGATGATGAAATGAGACTCTCTACCTCCTATATATACCTATTTATGCCTTGGATATCACCTAGGCCGACTTAGACACCCCTATATAAGACCTAGGCCGACCCAACCAACTAAATAATAATATAATAATGATAACATGACTTAATTAGGAGTTAAGATAGCCACAAGCCGACTATTCATAACCCGATGTACACCAATATTAAGGGCATAGCATGCCCCCCTTCTTCAAAGAAGCATTGTCCTGAATGCTAGTCAAGTTCGGATTCTTTTGAATGAACTCCTCGTCCTCCCATGTGGCATCTTCAACTGGTAAATTCTTCCATTGGATGAGATACTCAGTGAGAGTTCTATTCCTCAACTTCTTTGCGTGTTTGACGACGTCGGTTCCAAAATGATTCTTCCTTCTTCATCAAGCTTTGGTAGTGTTGTTTGAGTTGGAATATTATGCCCAATTACCTTCTTCAAACAAGAAACATGAAAAATTGGATGTATCTTTGTTGTTGGTGGCAACTCTAGCTTGTAGGCAACACTACCGATCTTTAGCATGATATGGTATGGTCCATAATACTTTGGAGACAACTTATTATTCTTTTTTTGTTGCTTCAATGAGATTTGCTTATAAGGTTGCAATCTCAAGAAGACCCAATCCCCAACTTCAAAACTTCTTTCACTACGATGTTGGTCTGCCTATTGTTTCATTCGATTTTGTGCCATGGCTAAATTCTCCTTGAGTCTTGAAAGTACTTGTTGTTGATGAAGCAAGTGGTCTTCTACTGCTGAACTCTTGGTGACACCTTTATTGATGATGTGATGGAAGGAGGATGATATCCATAAAGTGCCAAAAATGGAGACATTTTTGATGAGCTATGAAAAGAAGTGTTATACCACCATTCTGCAAGTGGTAGCCAATCTACCCATTGAGACTATTTCTCTAAAGTGAAATAACGTAGATATCCTTCAAAACATTTATTAACAACCTCTGTTTGCTCATCTGATTGAGGGTGGTATGATGAGCTATGAGCCAATTGAATACCCAAACATGAGAATAAATCTTTCCAAAAGTGACTAGTGAAGATAGGATCACGATCACTAACAATAACCTTTGGTGTACCATGTAGCTTTTGGATATTCTCCAAAAAAGCTTTTTCCACTGCACTTGCTGTGAAAGGATGTGATAATGCAATGAAATGTGCATATTTAGTGAGGCGATCAACTACTACCATGATGACATTATGACCTTTAGATTTGGGAAGCCCTGTGATGAAGTCCATGGATACCTCTTCCCAACGCTGGCTAGGAATAGATAAGGGCTGCAAGAGGCCTGGTGTCTTAATTGTCTCCCGTTTATTCCTTTGACAAACCAAACATTCAACCACAAATTTTTGAACATCAGCTTTTAGCCCTTCCCAAAAAAATCTTGCTTGACTCGATGATATGTCTTCAAAAATCCTGAATGACCACCAACTGGAGACTCATGCAACTCTGTGATAATCTTGTGTTTAAGAGTGGAATTCTTGCAAAGATACAAACGCTCTTTATACCAAAGAGTATCTCCCTTCCAACAAGACTTATTTGAACTACTACAATCACTTTTCAATTGTTGGATGAGATTACTTGTCGCAACATCATTTTTCCACTCTACTTTGGCTTCCTCCACCCAATTTGCTTGTAATATTGAAAGGGCACACAATAAGGCTTCATCTTGCTCATCCTTCCTTGAAAGTGCATATGCTACAATATTTTCCTTCCCTTTCTTATATACAATCTCAAAGTCATATCCCAACATCTTAGTGACCCATTTTTGTTGCTCTTCAGAAGATAGTATTTGTTCCAAAAAATATTTTAGGCTATCATGATCTGTCTTAACCTTGAAGTGTCTACCCATTAGATAAGGCCTCCATTGTTTAACTGCATGAAGGATTGCTAGCATTTCCTTCTCATAAATGGGTTTTAATCGATTCTTACCCTTTAATTGACGACTCTCAAAAGCAATTGGTCGACCTTCTTGCATGAGAACTGCTCCTATCCCATTTCTCGAAGCATCACATTCCACAATGAATTCCTTGGTGAAGTCAGGAGTGGCAAGCACTGGAGTTGTACACATAGCCTCCTTCAATCTCTCAAATGCTGTATTAGTGAACCTATTCCAATGAAAATAATCCTTCTTCAATAGAGTGGTGAGGGGTGCTATTATACGACCATAATTCTTCACAAATCTTCTATAGTACCCTGTGAATCCCAAGAAACCCCTTAATTTCTTAATGGTTTTTGGAATAGGCCATTCCATGATAGATTTAATTTTGTTAGGGTCCACGTTTACTCCATGTGAAACTATGTGTCCCAAATACTCCACCTCCTTAAGACCAAAAGCACACTTGGATGGCTTAGCATAGAGTTTATGATCTTCAAGTATTTGTAATGCTTGATCCACATGTCGCAAATGTTCTTCCCAAGTCTTGCTATAAATCAATATATCATCAAAGAATACTAACACAAACTTCCTCAAGAACTTCTTAAAAATGGAATTCATCAGACTTTGGAATGTAGATGGTGCATTGGTAAGACCGAATGGCATCACCAAAAATTCATAATGACCCTCATGAGTTCGGAATGCTGTCTTACAAATATCTTCCTCCTTAATCCGAATTTCGTGATAACTAGATCTAAGATCTAACTTGGTAAAATACATAGCTCCATTCAATTCATCTAGCAAATCATCAATGACTGGAATAGGAAACTTATCTTTAATGGTGTACATGTTGAGCACTCTATAATTTGGACACATGCGCCAAGTGTCATCCTTCTTACGTACCATCATCACAGGGGAGGAGTAAGCACTTTGGCTATGCCTAATAATTCATGCCTCTAGCATCTCCTCAACAATTTTTTCTATCTCACTCTTTTGTATGTGTGGATACTTGTAAGGCCTACTGTTTGGTGGTTGGCTTCTTGGAACTAACTGTATGGCGTGATCATGATCCCTCTTAGGAGGAAGTCCTTTAGGCATATCTCCAAGAACAACTGAGTGACGATCAATTATAGCTTGCAAATCTGGATGAGTAGGAGCATTAGATTGAGAGACTTCTAATGAACATAGCTAGGCCACAAATCCATCCACTCCTTTCTTAAGCAACTTTTGCATTTGATGAGAGCTTACCATTTGTGGGGATTTTTCCTTCAACCCCCTTAGCTCTACTACCCTTCCTTCTAATTGAAATCTCATGAATAGTTCTTGGAAGTTCATCTCAATCGTTCCCAATGTAGTAAGCCATTGTACTCCCAAAACAATATCTGCTGCACCCATGGATATTGCATACATTGGGGAATCAAGTTGATAATCTCCCATGGATAACTTAATGCTATGACACTTCCCTGAACAACTAACTGTACCACCATCTGCAATCAAAACCTAAAACTCTGGAGCTGGATATATAAAACAATTTAGACGAGTAGCTAACTTTTTGTTGATGAAATTATGAGTACTACCTGAGTCGATCAACACTGTTACCTTCTGCTTCTTTAAGAACCCCACCACCTTGAGAGTTTGTGGAGCACTGAAACCTGAGAGTGCATGACAAGAGATTATTGGTTGAGAATCATTTGATTCCTCATTTGAATCCCTTTCATCCTCTAGTATGGGTTCCTCCTCTTCTTCCTCACTTGGACTTTCAATATAAAACAATTTCTTTTCATTGTATTTATGTCCTCGACTGTATTTGCTATCACAATTGAAACACAACCCTTTTGCTCTTTTCTCCTCAATTTGTTGTGGAGTCAACCTAGTAGGTTGTGTTGAATATCCTTTCACTCTTGTCATATTAGCTCCTTGCTTCTTAGGAATCAAACACTTCTCTACCCTACGTACTAAGATAAAAGACTCATTTATAGAGCTAGGGCTAAACATGCATACCTCATGTTGAATGTGATCCTTGAGACCCCCCAAGAATAAATCATTCAAGTTCTCCTCTGTAATTGTATCCACTCTTAAGGATAGATTTTGGAATTGCTGAATATAATCCTTAATTGATCTTGTTTGTTGAAGTTTAGCAAGCTGGTTGAAGAAGTTGTCTGTCACGCTATTGCTATATTGTGCTTGGAGTTCCTCCAAAAAACTGACTAGGAGACAGTGAGCCCCTTTATCCTTTGATGAGTGCAAAGCCAACGATACCAAATGAATTGATCTGGTTCTAGATATAGGGAAGTCATCATGACCTTTTGTCCATTTGGGATTTGGTGTACTTCAAAAAAATTCTCCATTTGGTTTATCCATGTTAGAGGATCCTTGCCATCAAACTTGCGCATATCCACCTTTGGAAATAAATTCTTGGATCCCATCGGAGTATTAAAACTTGTGTCAATGTTATCTGACCTAGAATTTTCACCTTGGTTGCTTGATAACTCCTTTCTTGGTTCAGCGATATAGGTACTTAACATGTTCTGTATATCCGATATATCACCTCGTAGGTCACTCATATCCATCTTCATTGAGGAAATGTCTTCCTTGACCTTACTGATTTCCTCATTAGGAGTAATATCCTCTATTGTTACGCCATCCTTTTCAAGAGTCTTTCCCAAAGTGACAACGTTCTTTTTGCCCCTTGTTGCAGGTGCCGCCATGATGGGAACCAATAATTTTGAAATAAATCACACAAATGAAACTTAAGTCCTCTAAAATTTTTACTATAATGTAATAGGGCCAAAACAACTCACCTAGTAAAATCTCCAAGAAATAAGCAGATTCATAGCCCTAAGAGTGATATTTGTGAAAACCTTAATCTTTCAATAACTCTCTGATTTCTTCTCCAATTCCTCCAAATTTTTTACTGTAATCTCCTTTAGTCTTTCTTCAAAAACCCAATAAAAATTAGGCTCCAATTCGACAAGATGTGAGAGATATTCTAATTCCAAATAAATTGTGTAGAAACCCTAATTCTGCAATAATTCGTTCAATTCTACTCCAATTCTTCTGAAATCTGGACTGAAGCTTCTTTAATATGTTCTTCAAAAACCCTTTAAAAATCAGAAAAAAATTCGCCAAAATCTAAAAGATATGCTCTGCCCAAAATCGCCTCCAATATTGAGAAAAAACCTTGCCTCTATGATGCCAAGATCATGCTCTAATACCACTTGTTATGAAATAACTTGCACAATAGGAGAATATGATATGAAATATGCTGCAAATACTTGATAATAACTGAGAATAACAAGCCACTTTGAGGGGGAAAACCTCCAAATATCTCTAATGAGAACACACTTCACAACTTGATGATGAAATGAGACTCTTTACCTCCTATATATACCTATTTATGCCTACGATATCACCTAGGCCGACTTCGACACCCCTATATAAGACCTAGGCTGACCCAACCAACTAAATAATAATATAATAATGATAATATGACTTAGTTAGGAGTTAAGATAGCCACAAGCCGACTATTCATAACCCGATGTACACCAATATTAAGTGCATAGCACAAAATATTTTCCAATGATGCCCCAAATCGTCCTACACCAAAATTGGCCTTTGGCCACAAATTTTGCTCAAGTGAGAAGTCTAAAGTAACCTCTCCAATGGCTGCAACCCTTTAGGAGGTATCTCACTCTCTTAGTTATGCTATCTGTGGGAGTTATCGTTCCCAAAGACACTAGACTGCAGAAACCTTGCTCCACAATGCTCAACACAACAAACATCAAATGCTCTATGATGGCAATCAGCTCCTCAAGACTTATTTATTCTTTTTTTTCTCCAAGGGTCGATTTTTTCTAGAACTTCCTCAAGTCAACTTCTAGAAGAAATATTATAATATTATTTTATAATTTATATTTGCACTTTATAATAAAATAATTATTCATAACATAAAGTGCAAACATATCATCACCTTATAACATGAGGTTTCTAAAAATAGAAACATATCAAGAAAATCACTAGAACACCTCCATAAGCAAAAAGAAGCCAACTGCCAACAAGGTAATTGTTGAGAAGACCCTCTAAACATGCCATATTAGCAGTGTTCCACGGGCCTGGGGGACGGGGAAACGGGGGGACGGGGAAACGCGTTTCGGAGACGGGGGGACAAAGGGCCTTAGTTTGGGGACGGCGGGGGGACGGCGGCGGGGGGGTGGCGGGGGGGTGGCGCTGATATAGTTATACATATACTTATAGTACTTGAAAAACTAGTTTTGAAAAGATGTATAATAGTATAGCAGTATAAGAATTACATTTCAAATGAAACTATAGGAAATTAGTAAATTTATAACATGGAAAAATTTGAAATACTAAATCTAAATACGAAGATATTTGAATTGTCAAATTGGAGATTTCTATTATATCGCCAAAGGCCCAAATATGAATAACATTGATGATATGACAAAGTCTATAAAGATGATTAATTGATTACATGATTCATCATTAGTTCATTACAATAAGTAGCATTACAAAATGAAAACTGAAAAGACAAAATGCCAAAATGTCGAAACTCAAAATGTAGTGAATGGAGGCCTCTAATCATCTCCAAACTCCCCATCACTGGAACTGCTGGACTCCACATGGTCAAGATCCCTCAAGCTCACACCAACCAGCCCTGCATCTGAAGTGGTAGGATCATCCTCATCAATCTGTGAAGGCTCCTCTGGCTCCACATCCCATCGTGCCGCTGGACTCTCCTTGTACACAATTGTCTTGCGGTCCATGATACGCAAAGCACTGTGTACAGCCACAAGCTTCTCTGCTCTCTTAGAGGTAAGTCTGTTCCTCTTAAGAGAGTGGATGAAGCTATATGTAGACCAGTTCCTCTCAGCAGCTGAAGAACTGGAAACCTGGGATAGCAGACGAATAGCTAGAGTGGTGGTCAAAGATTTCGAACCATGACAATTCCACCACAAAAGTGGGTCCTCCTGTGCCATAGAAACTATATCCACCTTTGCTGCATCTGAATAGCCTCTAAGAGTGGCAAATTTGGTCCACTCAGTGCGAATTGTGCTGGCATCTGTAGAATCATACATCTTCTCTATGCACCTAAAGAAACCTGCCTTCACCTCATCATCCTGAATCGGTGTCACTCTACCTGGTCTAGCCATGTACCACTTAGGATTCAAGGCAAAGGCAGCCATATGCAAAGGAGTGTTCAACTTGTCCCATCTGCGCTGAATGATTGGCCGGATGTGCTCATTGTAGAATGCTAGAGAGGGGTCCTTCACTTGCACAGCAGCCCTCATCTGGTCAAGCATAGAGTCAATGCACTCATACACCTCTCCAAGGTTAGGTGCATCCCCATCCCCATATCTGATAACCTGGAATACTGGAGAAATGATGGAGACAATGTATTTCGCATCAGTCCAAAACACATCACTCTTCACTATCTCCTTCACCCTTCTCCCCTGTGCTGTCTTGGCCTCGGCCCACCTATTCCACTCATTAGTCATAACCATGACTTGCAATGCCTCTTGCAACTCAATCATTCTCTCCAAGAGAATGAAATATGATGCATATCGGGTCTCCACCGGTTTCAAGAACTCCTTCGCGAAGGTCCTGAAGAGTGCATGGGAAGTGTGGTGGTTGCAGATAAACATCTGCACATCTCTCGCATCAGTGACCACTCCTCTAATCCAATCAATCTTCCCCATGTCCTTGAGTGCATTGTTCATGGCATGCACACAACATGGGGTCCACCAAATATGTCTATAGGCTGCCTCAATGAGTTTCCCTGCTGCTTTACACACATGGGCTGCATCTGTGATTACTTGGACCACATTTTGTGGCCCAACCTCCTCAATAGCCTCCCTGAGGAGATGAAACTGAAAATCAGCATCTTTGCGATGCCCTGTACAATCAACTGCTCTAAGGAAGTATGGGCCCTCTGCACATGTGACCATGATGTTGATGAGTGGACGATGGCGAATGTCCGTCCACCCATCCATAACTATACTGCACCCAGATGCCACCCAACATGCCTTCATCTTCTCCATCAAAATATCGATCTTGGAATAGCACTTATCCAAGATCGAGGTCCTCATTTTTGTCTCACCTGGTGGCACATATGATGTTCCTCCCTTAGCCACCATAGCCATCATCTCCCTATAATAAGGAGACCGTGTAACATGAAATGGAATTCCATTGGCAAAAAAGAACTTGCCAATGGATTCATCTATCTCATCTCTCAACTGCACATTAAACATATTAGCTATGGGGTTACTTTGTGATGTCTGCAACTTGCGTTTCCCTGTGGCTGTCCCCCTAGCGACACTAGAAGTGGAAGTGGATGAAGTTCCAAACATCATTCCTCCCGTCTGAAAAGTATGTGGCACTGATGCATGCTGGATTTGCTGAAGGGCTGCCCTACCAGTCAAAGTAGTAGGGACTGAAATATTTGTGTCCTCTGGAATGCCCCAAAGCTTGTTAAACTCCATTCTATACTTTATATTTTTAGCCTCCTTCAAAAACTTACAAGGCTCCACACCTTTTCCTGTCCAAAAAAGAAAGTGTGCATTCACTCGAGTCATGCTACCAAACCATTCCATATGACAAATGTTGCACTTCCACTTCCTTGTTCCCCCACCTGAACTTGATGTGCTTTGTATTCTTGTAGCAAACTGTTTCAGAGGAGACTTTGGATCAAAATGACCCCTAGCAAACTCTGCCAAGGTTTCTGAAGGGCAACCTGTACTAGCTGCTGCACTCGCCAAGGAACTAGATTGGGCTGCAGGATCAGCCCCATGGTCATCCCCCTCATTCTCAGGTTCAAAATCTGAATCATGTTCACTATGAGAGTGAATTTCCATGTCATCCCCACTCATGTCTTCGGTGCTCATCGTGAAAGTGACACTGCATTCACAAAATTAAAATAAAATCAGCCTACTTTAACAAATTGAAACAATGAACATTGAACAATGAAAATTGAAATAAGTTAACAAATTTGAAATTTTACTTTGCAGTTTGCAAATAGAAATTAGAAAATAAAAAGGATTTGAGAAATAGAAAGGATATGAGGAAAAAAAAGCAAGCTCTATAAGCAATATAAATAAGTAATAACTAATAACTAATAGTATTTGAGAAATAGAAAGGATCTGAGGAAAAAAAATTAAAAAAGCAAGCTGTTTACACTTTAAATCTTTTAACTTTAAGTTTAACAGTTTAACTTTAAAGTTTAAACTTTAATATTAAAATTTTAAAATAAAAAAATTGATGTTGAATCTTGAGGGCAAAATGATGAATGATTCAATCATCTTCATCATTTTGCTCTCAAGATTCAACATCAAATCTGAATTTGAGTCTTTGAGATGAATAAGAAAAAAAGAAAACAAGTTTAACTTTAAACTAAGAAAATAAATTTTAAAACAAAAACTTGAAAAACAACAAGAAATTTGAAAAAAACTTCAAAAACCCTACCTTGTGCTTGAAAAATCTCTCCAAAATGAAGTAGAATCCTCTTCCTCCTCTTCTTCTTGCTCCTTCTCACTCCTATCACACTTGCAATCTTTATTTTCACCCCTTCAATCAGACTTCTTCACTGTTTTTCTTCTTCTTCAGCTGGCTGCAAAAAAAAATCAGTCTTTGAATGTGATTGAAATGATCAAATCTTAATGAAAACATTGTTTTGTGTTGTTTTAGAGGAAGGGGTGGGGCCCACGCCAACTTAGGGCAACAAGGAAATAAAAATAAACTAAAATTTTAAGTTAAAATTTGTTTTATGCGTCCATAGACGCGTCTCAACACGGGAGACGGCTAGGCGTTTCCCAGTCTCCCGAGAAACTCCTAGACGTCTCCCCAGGAGACTTGGAGACGTCTCCACGTCTCCGGCGGCGCTTTGGTGGCGGTGGCGGGACGGCGGGGGACGCCAAGTACCCGTCCCCCCGTCCCCGGGACGTCCCCGTTTCCGAAACGGGTCACATTTTGGGGGGAAACGCGTCCCCGTGGTTCACTGCATATTAGCCTACGAGGGCCACTGATAGGCTAATCATGCTGAGAAATAAATGTCTAGCTAGAAGGGGACATTACACCAAATCACCTCTGTGCTTGTGAAGACAAAGATGTTCCATCAAATTTGAATAAACTCGTGCTCTTTTATGTTGTAAGGAACGGGCCTAAAGCGCAACGGCCGCAACAACGATGATAGGAGCAGTACTTTGGAGAAAGAAAATTGTGGCTGGGAGGAGGCTGATTCCAAGCGCCTTAAAAAACAAAAATGAGGGCACACTAGGTGCAGATCTCACGCTAGCCTACATCCACCAATCGATATTGTTGATGAATGGTAGCTTAGGTCAGATATAAACGATGATTGCTATAAGCATCATCGTCGTTTATATAAGATCAATTGCTCTTCATGTTTAATATTTCTAGAAATAAGTAAAAATCGAATTTAAATAAATGATGTTCAAAATTCGCATTGGTTAAAATTCGGAATTCATATAATATATCCGCCATGTGTGAGGGTGTATATATATGCTAAGTTTGTTTAATCGAATGATTATTGGTTGTAAGAGAAACCCGCACGCCCAAAGGGAAACGTCCATTGAGCGGACGTGTCTCCACGTGTGGAGACACGTTCTCTCAAGAGACGCATCCCTTGGAGGTGGGTCTCCTTACATACAAAAGGTGATTCCACTCTTGATATGCAAACATCGAAATTATTAATGTTCTGCAATCAGCACATTCAGTATAAATAAAATCTGGAAATCGAAAATCTGACTTAGAATTTAAGTAGAATTCTTACAATTAGAATCTCTTTAGAACCCTTAGTCTCTCAATTTGATAGAAGATTTGATTACATTTACAGATATGAAATGTGTTGCAGGATCCTGCCAATAGCTGATCACTGAACACAAGTGGGATTTTGAGGATGTCGCCTCAAGGAAGAACTCGGGCCTTTCTCAATATTCTCATAAGTCATGTGCATTCAACAACATACCTCACGACAACAATGCTCATAAAGATTTCCGCCTCATCAAACTCAGCGACATTCGAGCTCTCCACACACTACAAGTGTTGAAATCTCTCAACCTATGGAAGTGCTTGACTAAGAGGTCATAATCACGAAATAAGAGGCACATAATCGATTATGCTCTGATACCATATCAGAGAATCAAACTTGTGGATTCAATATCCCCAAATGCCAAATTAAGTTACAAATATATAGGAAAAGAATGAAGAACTGTGTGCATCAAAATAGCACTTCACGGGTTCAACCAATAGCCTATGTTTTACTAATAGACAATAACAAAATGAAACAAACCAAAACAAATAAACAAACATAACAGTTGAAGGACGAATGATGGAATACCCAACAAAGCTTTGGTTCAACACCTCTTCCAAAGGATGAAAACCCTTTTGGATTATCAGTAATTGGAGGACAAAAATCTTTTGATTCTTCTATTGGCTTCATTCAGAGGTCAAATTTGTGCTTACAGGTACTCATAGGTTATTTCAGTTTCTAGCTATAGGTCCCAAAATATTTATGCAATAAATTGTTCCAGATTCGCATTTGGGGGCTTGCATTTGGTCCATTTTTTGTTGATTGATGATGATATTGTTGCTTCTTTTTAGTCTAATTATTGTTGTGCTATGTCCCCTTTTTCAAACTAAATTGAATCAAAGGATCAAAAGCCTATTTTTATTCCTTGTAGGCTAAAGGGGGGATTTGCAGGGAAATAATATTATAATAATTTATTAAGTTGTCCAAAAGCTACCTTAAGTTATAACTTTGAAAAAGGACACTTAATTTATTATTATTAAATGGAGCAAAAACCAAATAAAAATTATTTAGTGAAAAATGGTGAATATTCAATCAAAAGGAATATTAATTACCTAAAATTAAAAAGGGAAAAAAGATGATATTCAAAATAAAAATATAAAAAATTATTTTTTAATTACTTTTACGGTTGGATGGAAAATGAATTAAGAAAATAAATATTGGAAAAAACAATTCATTTTATCATTATCAATTTCTAGAATCCCTTGTTGTAGAGCTTTGGTTCAACACCTCTTCCTGAGGATGAAAACCCTTTAGGATTATCAGCTATTAGAAGACAAAAATCTTTTGATTCTTCTATTGGCTTCATTCAAAGGTCAAATTTGTGCTTACAGGTACTCATAGGTTATTTCAGTTTCTAGCTGTAGGTTCCAAAATATTTATGCAATACATTGTTCCAAATTCGCGTCTGGAATTTATTCATATAGAAAAGGAAAAAATAATCATTGGGCCTGCAATTATCAAAATATTAGGAATTTTATTTTGTGAAGATGATAAAGGATGCCATACCATTCCAAAAGTACTGCATGGAGGTGTTGGAAATTCTTCAAATTATCTTGAAGACAAAGTTTATTTGAAGTGGGACGTGGCAAATTGGGAGAGGTTTCAAGTTTTATTGTATTCCCCTGATGAAGAAGAAAACACAACTCTCATACAACTCCCAAATTTCAGATTACAACTGACTCAGAAAATGATTAAACCAAAATTGACAAATTCTTGTGTCAATTTAATATTGATTTACAACTGCAAGACTATAAACACCAATTCAAAAACAAAATATCTTTATTCAACTTCATGAAAAATAACAATTACAAATTTTAGGGCAACTACTCTGCCTCTCCTCTGTTCAACTCTTCGCCTCCCATACACACAGGTCTGGCCTCTTACTTGCAGAAACAATTTCAACACATTTCTGCCATATCATATGGCTCGACTTAGCTCCTTAAGTCTTCCTCACCATGCCAATTTATACACCCTCCCTTGGATTCCATTTGCATTAATCTGTGCAGCCTTAATTCTGCATTTTCACATCCCTCCAAGCTTTAATTTTCAACGTTGCCTTATATCTGCCAAAACACACCTCCCCTTCCCCTCGCTGACTTGGGCTCCTCTCATAGACTACCAAGCTTACTGTAATCTGCGCACCTTTCACTCTTTGATCACGACTTAATTCATTCATGGTCGGCATTTCTTCTATGTTTCTCAAAGACAAACGATGCTGCCTTTCATTGCATTTTTCAACCATTTAAGAATTGTCTTCTTTTCATTTCTAATTGTATCGGCGCTCTTCCCTTAATTTTTGCACACATAAATTCTAACTTTATTCTGCCTTATCACCGTTTATTACTTCCAGCGTTCTCCTTATACTTGGCGCATCAACTCCAAATATCTCTAATCCGCCCTTTTATGCTGGGCTCGACCTCTTCCTCCACGCATGCTCCTCTCCATCACCCCCAATTGAACCAGGCACTCTCTTCAAATGTCCACGCTTTGCACCATTGATCTGTATTTTAGTTTTAAGAAACCATTTTTAGCATCTCCGGTTACCTCTAATCGGCCCCTTTATTCTGTTCTGATGCTTCCGCTCAAAGCTTGTCATCTTTCCATCGACTCACAATCTATCAAACTGCCTTTCACAGATCAACACACTCAAATTCTTATAGATCTGTCTTATTTGTTTTAACATCTCTTCTTTATTTCCTGGCATGGGTAGGAAGGAGGGGTTTGCGTGCTATCTCTTCCCTCCATGGCCTCTCTGCCACCATTGGCGGCTTCCTTCCTTACCGCCTTCTTTTCTAAACTTTAATCTTTTAAAAACTCTTCTATTTTGCTGCCTCCAGGTATCCACTTCAACTTCCCACCACTTCATATTCTCAAAATGAATCGGTGACATTTGTTTGCTGTAAACTTCCCTTAATAAAATGATTCCAAGCTGAATAATATCAAAGCTTGTATTATATGAACAGTGTCAAACTTTAACCGAATCCAAATCAATAACAATATGTTTAAATCAAACCATGATCTCCTTAAGCCGCGATCTCTTATTTAATGTCTTTTAACATTATTCCATGTATGTCATCAAAGTAATGCTGGTGTAATATTATATCCTTCCATGCTTGTCAAATGTATCGTTGAAAGAAACAATTATGTGAGCAATACCAAACAGTGCATATGACATTTTATCGATGAAGTTGGAAACCGACAATTGATGAAAACTATTTGTTGCCAATGATGTGAGAAGATTCGAACAAAGACTGAACAAACCGAACAACCCAAAACCGGAATGAACAACTGCAAATTATTTTGGTGATGCTGATTACCTGTGGACGCGGATGCTCCTGCATCATCTCCATAGCTACCATACCAATCTTTGATTGGGCATTCCAAAGTTGTAAGTAGTGACTAGGGAATTTGGAAGCATTTGATCTCAAGAAATTTATGTACAAAATTATTGGCAGTATGACCTATTCATATATTGATCAGTAGCTAATGACATTTTAAATTATTTATAGCTCATTTCTTGTTTATGTTCATTTACTGTAAACAGAAAATTTGAGTGTACACCATGTCTCAAATAGAAATGATTATTTTTAAATCCATTTAAATGAATTTGGTAAACATAGATCATTCTCAGTATTTCTTACCATCACCATATTTTCCATTTAAAATGGTAGATGCAGTGAAAGTTTTATCGTACCTAGTTTGAAATTTGCATATTTTCTTAAAACTATGCAATGCGTAATTGCTTTTTGCATTAGAAGTTTCCTAAAGATTTGTTATACTGGCTGGCATTCTCCTTTACATTTGTTTTCATTTCTGTGCATCTGGAGCAGCAGAAGGACACCTATCCCAGATGTCGGTCATTATGGCTTCAGAAAAGGTACACTAAAATCCATATTTGTACTGCTTATTGATAAATCCCAATCTGTTCTTCTGTGAAAATATTGGAATTTGTGAGTTTTCTCCAAGCGGTAATTTGTATGCTTTTTCCATCTTTGGTAAAAATTGGACGTAAGTATGCAATGAGAATGCTTGTAGTGATATATCTGTGCATCCAAGTTCTCATCTGTTCATCTATTGATCCTCTGATCTAATGTTGATAAGTGATAGAACACAACATGGTAAAATTCCTCTTGTGCAGAAGGATAAAAATTTCAAAGTTGACATTAATATCTTAAAATTAATTTCTTACTACAGCAGAACATTGGTATATCTGTTGCCACGTTTGAGTTCTTATTAAATTCATTAAACTTAAATTTGAAACAAAAGTTTCCACTACAAATAAGCTATAAAATTTGACATTAAGTTCTTTTCACGGGTCCTGCTGCTGTATCCCGATAAGGGTTGAAAAAAACTTTTAATAGATCCCAAATCAAAACTAGACCACTTTCAAAAATCAAAATTTAAAAGGCCTTCTAACTTTGAGGAATTTTTATTTATTTTATTATCCCCAAGGCCAATGTAATATTAATTCAAAGGAGGTGGCCAAGGGTGGCAACAAGGGTGCACTTATGGATTAGGGTGCCAATGTGAATGGTGTATGAGAATAGCAAGGGGGGGTTTGAAAGTGTGGGAAGATTGTGGTAGAATTTTGTCAGTTTGCTATGGTTCTGCTGAATTAGTTCTAGGAGGAGATGGCTAAGGTAGTTTCGTTGGCATTAGACGTGGTGGTTTGGAAGGGTAGGCATTGACTATTGAAAGGGGTTGTGAGGAACCATATAATAATAGAGCAACAAATTTGTGGAGCGAAGATGAGACAAGATTAAAGTTATGAGTGATCAGTGATTCTGACCAAAAAAAAGTTAAAACATAAGGCCAATTAAATGTTGTACGCTTCTGGATTAAACTGTGTGAGATTTTTTGTTTTTGAAAATAAAATAAAATAAACTTACAGTTTAATCCAGAACATAAGGCCAAGTGAATGTTGTATGCTTCTGGATTAAATTGTGTGAGATTTTTTGTTTTGCTTTTTTAGTTTAATCCAGAAGCATACGACATTCACTAATATGGACCATGGAAATATTATGTCTCTGATAAGGCCAATTCTATGTCAATTAAAGCATTGTGGAAAGGTATGATGCAGATGTCCAAAGAGTTTAACTGCTTAAAGAAGAGTGGAAGAAGAAGAAGAAGAAAGAAGTTTAGTGTTTAACTTGCAAGACAGAAGATCATACTGATTTGAATTGCTCTAGGAATGCTTTTCTGGTATATATCAAGTGATGGCCTTTCACTGAAAGAATGCCCTTGGAATTGAGAAGGAAAAAATTACTTTTACCCACGGTAAGACTCTACAGGGAGCTACCAATTAAGGCTATAAGAATTGAATGTATGATGTTAACAAGCACCAAAATTAACATGCTGTCTGAAACAGGATCCTGTATTATCTTAGTGCTAGGAGATTTAGATATGGAGTCTCATTTAAGGTTCAAATTTTGTAAATTTGGGAGTTCTGAAAAGTGTTATAAGTCCAGTTTCAAAAACTAAAACTGTACTCTTTTAAAGTGTGGTCCTGAATTTTCCTTTTCTTAATTATACTCTTATAATTTTACGGTTTTTCTTTTCTTAAATAATTATAATAAAGAAGTCGAGATCTGGATCTGAGTGATCCTGTTCATTTAAAAAATTTCTGATAGGGCTGAATCCAGACCAGGGTTGTTTGGATTTGGTAACTATGGTAGAAACTGCAATTAGTGGGCTCACTTTACTTGTAACTGCCTCAACAATCAAGAAAACATCAGAAGCTAGTCTGCTGATGGTCTGGACCAGGTAACCATAATTACTTGAAGCAGAGAGGTGGTAAACATACACCTGGTCCTAGCTGAAGAAGTGATGGCAGTCATTAGTTTGTTATTGAAGAAGAGTTAGTATCTTGTACTAGTGAATAGAGAAAGAAGGAACGGTTGAGGCACAAATGAAGAGACCAAGATAGAAGTGCTCTAAAGTCTAAAAGACAAAGTCCTGCTACATCAAGAATTCCTCCCTCAGATAGGGTGGTGTTGTGACCTTTTCACACATCACCCCATTCAAGATGGGGACCCCCTAACTTTTGCTCCATTCCCGTCTTTTGGCTTTGGTTTTCCTGCTGTCTCTCTCTCTTTTTTGTTTGTCTTTCCGGGGGTGTGCCCGTCTTTGTGTGTAAATTGAAATTTTGGCTAAGTCTGTGGAATTAGGGTTTGCTTTCTTCGGGCAAGTTTGAGGTTAAAATTGAGTGAGTAAAGTGAAGTCTGAGTTTGACATTGCAATCAGAGGGCCTCCAGCAGGTTCCCACTGAAATCTCACTGAATTCTGACCACTTACTATTTTTAGTAAGTGCTCAATTTGGGGCATTTTCTCAGCACAGTTGAAAATTCTTATTGATACACTGCACTTAGGACACTGTGAGCTACCTGCACGCAAAATTTTAGCTGAATTGGACAAATTGCTATTTTTAGCAAGTCTGGGCTTTGAGGCCAATTTTAGGGTTTGCATGTTGGAGTTTCCAATGCATGTCTGGAGATTATTTATGGGTTTTTCGAGACCTTCGCGATGATGACTTTCAACAATTCGGCTTCGGAGGCTATTTTAAGGGTTTGCATGCAGGATTTTTCAGCGCATACCAGCATATTCATTATGGGTTTTCCGAGAGCTACGCAACAAGGTAACATGCAAGCAAAGTTGATCACTTTTCAGGGACTTGCTATTTTTAGCCAGTGCTCGCATGTTGATCATTTTTTCTAGGTTTTTCTGGGTTTTTTGAAATCTCTTGGGCAATATGACATGCAAGCGCATCCGACAGTTGGTTGGCCACTTTTCCAGACACTTACTATTTTTAGCAAGTCCACTCCAGCAGCTCCCTAACACTTCAGAATCATGAACATAGCGACATGCAACAGAAACAGGGTCAAACGAACGTCATTTGGGACACATGCAAGTCAGATTAGGGTTTCCTACTTCTATGCCTAGAAAGAAGGGGTAAATCTCGAGAAGTCTGAAAACTGACTTATCCTACCACGATCAACATCCTTCAAGCAATCAGTTGGTAAAATTCTTTTGAAACAGGCTATAAATAGCAGGTCAGCGCGAGGCACCAACGAATAGGTTAGTTAACCCACAAGGACCCCATGGAGCAAATTTTAGATCAAACGAAGTTATAGAAGTTTGAAAATCAGGCACTTTCTATTTTTAGCAGGTTCGTGCAGAGGAATTAAGGTTTCCTAAAAAGTAGGGCAAAACATGAGAATCACGCAGAAGTAGCATCTAGTCATGACCAACACCTTTCAGGCAAATCTACTCACAAAATTTGAGCTCATTCTGAACACTTACTATTTTTAGCTAGTTACTAAAAATAGCAGGCGCATGCAAGCATCAGGCGCCAACAACTCAATCATGTCACGAGGATCTAGGCAAAATGAAAATCAAGCCTTCTAGAGCTCGAAATCAACTCAAAATGCAAAGAGTGCGAAACTTTCTAAAAATAGAAAGCTAGGGCAAGCTGAAGACATCATGAACAATCCACCCTAAATCAGACAAAAAGATTGAAAATCATCTAAGTCTAATGAAATTGAAAGTAGCCCTCCTCAAATCCGCCCTAGCAACCTGGAGGAGCTTGAAATTTGTTTAAGTCTGGAAAATTGGAAGCTCCATGGGTGAAATGCACCTAACCTTGAAGAGATAGGGTGAAAATTTAACTAAGTCCTTGAAAATGGAAGCTTGACCCCTCATGTGTGCCTAGCATGGCAAGGAGTGTTGGAAATTTTCTAAGGCAACGAAACTTGAAGCTCAACCTAGCATATGCGCCCAACTTGAGAAGTTGAAGGAAATTTGGCTAAGGCAACAAAATTGGAAGTAGCCCATCTCATATGTGCCCTAGCAACTGGAGGTCAATGGAAAAATATTTAAGTGTTGAAAAATGAAAGTTGCCACCCCCATATGCGCCCAACTTGCATGAAATGAAGAATTTTTTTCTGAGTATGGGAGATTGGAAGTCAAGAGGGTCAAATGTGCCTTAGCTGAGAATAAGAGGTTGGAAAAGTTCTAAGTGTAGCAAAATTGAAAGTACTCCTACCTAAATGTGCCCAAACTGGAGGAGGCAAGTGAAAGTTTGCTAAGGCATGAAAATTGGAAGCTCCTACCCCCAAATGCGCCTTAGCTTGGAGACAACTTAAAATTTGTCTAAGGCAATGAAACTTGAAGTACTCCTACCTAAATGCGCCCAAACTTGGAGAGGGTGAGTTGAAAAATTCTTCTAAGGTTGGAAAATTGAAAGTTCCTACCCTCAAATGCGCCCTTGAGAAAGAATGAAAGGTGAGTTGATGGAGATTCGATCAAGTGTTGAAAATTGGAACCTGAAGGTGGTAAATGCGCCTAGACTAAAGAGGATGACCAACAAATTTTCTAAGGCAATAAAATTGGAAATCAAGAGGGTCAAATGCGCCTGGCTTGAAGAGGGCAATATCAAAGTTGGAAAATATTCTAAGTCGTTAGAAATGAAAGTAGGAGATGCTAAATGCGCCTAGCTAGAAGTGGACCCCTTTGGAATGCCCAAGCTGATGAGTGAGTGATGAACTTTTTTTAAGGCATTGAAAATAAAATACCACCTAGCAAATGCGCCAAGGCTAGAGGAGTAAAGGTGAACATTAATAAAAAAATTATTTACAAGGGTAAAAAATTAATATGTACCCCCTTCGTGTCTACACCTGAATTTATGAAGTTGGGAAATATTTTTCTAAGGGGAAAATGTTTTGAAGGGAAAATAATCTTGCCTTGTGATTTTAAATGTTGGAGATTGCAACTGATGAAATTTTCTAGAGGAGATACAAATTTTTCTAAGGTGTTGGAAGGCGAAATGAATGAAATTTCTCAAATAAAATAAATTTTTTCGTAAGGTGTTTAAAATTGAGTTCAAAGCACTGAAGTTCGCCCTTGTCAAGAATGGAGATATTTTAAGTGTTGAAGACAATTTTAATAATTTTCCCAGAAGTTTTTAAGTCAACTGAATGTTACATGCAGTCAACTAGGAAATTTCAAAATTTTCAAAGAGGAAGGAATCTCCAGCAATAGCAAATTTCTATGATGACTCTATGACGATTGGGTATCTTTGTGACAACTCGCCAGTCCTCTCTCCTGAATTGGAAAATTGCTAAGTAGTGGAGGAGTGAATTAAATGCAACTACTAAACTGGGCGCCCTCTCACAATTATATAAACTTTGAAGTTGTTCATTCTTATTCACCATTTGCAGAGTTGAAATTGTGAGAAGTGCTGAAGCTGAAGTGCTGGAGATTTCTGAAGTGAGTGAGTTGAGTAAATTTTTATAAGTGCTGAAAGTGATATTGCTGGAATTTTGAGTCTTGAAGTTTGAAGTTTGAATTCTTGAGGTTTGGAGTTGGTAATTTAGTGCTAAAGAGCTTTCATTTTCGAAGCTAACTCCATATTTCCAGCCATCTCGTGGTGTTTTTATTTTTAAATTTGAATTGTAATATTCGTATTTTATTTTTGCAGATGGCTGAAGTGCGAAGAGGAGATGCTACCAGAACGAACAAGGCTGCTGGTAGGGCCGGAAATACAGATGCGAACAAGGAAAATGCCTCTAGGCAAGCGATCATCAAGTAGCTGAAGAAATCTTTTCTTCCCAAGTCAGAGTTTGTCTCAAAGTTGGCAGGGTTGACTGACACCAACCTTGGGTCATTCAACCTCGAAGCACTCAAGAGGAGAATATACAGGTAGGGTGGCCATCATTCGTCAGTGATATCGCACAATATTGTGAAGAGCGGACTCTATGCAGCTGCTGGTTTCCCACCAGTAGTCCGATGTCCTGAGCTGATTATGGAGTGCGCAAATTATTATAGGCCTGATCACAAAACAATTGTCTCCTTGGACAGCCAGTTGTTTGCCAACTTCACGCCTGGTGCTATTGGAGAGGCGTTTGGGATTCTAGTCTTTGAGAAGATGTTGTATAAGACATAGGAAAGAGTTGACAAAATGTATGCCTCGTCTTTTGAAAGGTGTGCAAAGAGAATTAATACATCATGGATGAGGAAGCCAAAACCTCCTGGCGCCAAGTTGCCTAAGAAAATTATCTCAGAGGAGCTGAAGCAGGAGTACTGTGATTTAATCATGATGCTCAGCCGGGTGAATGGCAGCCCACAAGTATATGCATTTGAACCTTGGACGTTCTTCTATATTAGCGTAGTGTTGGAGGGAAAGGAGTACGTCAACTGTGCTAGAATGATCAGTGACAATATAGATGAGCAGTTCAGAAATTTGACGAGAACAAGGACATTTTATATGAGTTCGTATGTCATCTATATGCTGGCTCGGATGACGAAATACAAAGGATTGACATACCAAGAGCCAATTGGAAGCGGTCTTGATCAATTTAAAATCCTTGAAGCTTGCAAGCAGCTGCATTTGACAAATACCTCCAGCTTCAAGAGAGTGAATGACGCTTTTACTATGCACATCACAAGGACTCTTCAACAGAGAACACAACAAAGGATATCCAAGGACGCCCAAAAGTTGATTGAGGAGTACAAGTATTGGTTTATCCAATTCCCGAAGTTCACTTATATCAGGCTGCAGGGGTTTACTTCTTATGCCTATAGATTGCCAAGGTACCCCACAGACAAAATGGTGATGCTGGAAGTGTCTAGGCAACTCATTGCCTATGACAAAATCATAAAGAAAAGGAAGAAAGGAGGGCTGAACTTCCCTATTGTTATGGGGAATTCAATTGAAGAGTGTCCATCTTTCCAGGTAGCCAAAGAGGCTGGGAATGAACTACAATTCTTTCACCTCACTCTCCACAGCAGTAGACAAGACTTTGATCCTCACAGAAAGATCGGAGTAGTGCAAGGTGAAAAATATCGACACAAGGCTCATGTTGAAGATTTTTGGGAAAATGCAGAAGACGAAGCTGAAATCAAAAGAAGGATGTTCTCTAGGCTACCCCAAAATTGATCAGAGAATGTGAAGTTATTCAAGTTTCGAACCAAGTGGATGAGGATGCCAGCATTATTCATCTGGATTATGAGTCAGTAAAGGACACGTCGATCCCACCACCTGATTGGTTGATGCCAGAGATCACAGACTTGGACACATTGTCTATACCAGTCTTAACATTCACAAGAAGCTGGGTTGAAAGACATGTTCACAGGCGCAAGAGCAAATCAATCCCTCTCACATACAACCTCAGCCGGGTGAATGGCAGCCCACAAGTATATGCATTTGAACCTTGGACGTTCTTCTATATTAGCGTAGTGTTGGAGGGAAAGGAGTACGTCAACTGTGCTAGAATGATCAGTGACAATATAGATGAGCAGTTCAGAAATTTGACGAGAACAAGGACATTTTATATGAGTTCGTATGTCATCTATATGCTGGCTCGGATGACGAAATACAAAGGATTGACATACCAAGAGCCAATTGGAAGCGGTCTTGATCAATTTAAAATCCTTGAAGCTTGCAAGCAGCTGCATTTGACAAATACCTCCAGCTTCAAGAGAGTGAATGACGCTTTTACTATGCACATCACAAGGACTCTTCAACAGAGAACACAACAAAGGATATCCAAGGACGCCCAAAAGTTGATTGAGGAGTACAAGTATTGGTTTATCCAATTCCCGAAGTTCACTTATATCAGGCTGCAGGGGTTTACTTCTTATGCCTATAGATTGCCAAGGTACCCCACAGACAAAATGGTGATGCTGGAAGTGTCTAGGCAACTCATTGCCTATGACAAAATCATAAAGAAAAGGAAGAAAGGAGGGCTGAACTTCCCTATTGTTATGGGGAATTCAATTGAAGAGTGTCCATCTTTCCAGGTAGCCAAAGAGGCTGGGAATGAACTACAATTCTTTCACCTCACTCTCCACAGCAGTAGACAAGACTTTGATCCTCACAGAAAGATCGGAGTAGTGCAAGGTGAAAATATCGACACAAGGCTCATGTTGAAGATTTTTGGGAAAATGTAGAAGACGAAGCTGAAATCAAAAGAAGGATGTTCTCTAGGCTACCCCAAAATTGATCAGAGAATGTGAAGTTATTCAAGTTTCGGACCAAGTGGATGAGGATGCCAGCATTATTCATCTGGATTATGAGTCAGTAAAGGACACGTCGATCCCACCACCTGATTGGTTGATGCCAGAGATCACAGACTTGGACACATTGTCTATACCAGTCTTAACATTCACAAGAAGCTGGGTTGAAAGACATGTTCACAGGCTCAAGAGCAAATCAATCCCTCTCACATACAACCTCATGGGAGATCAGAGGCCACCTACATCAAGGAAGAGAAAACAGGTCGTGCAAACTATAGAGCCACGAAAGAAGACCCCAGTTCAGCTAGAGCCTCAGAGAACAAAAGAAGCATCACCTACACAACTGCAGACTCACTCTTCAAGCGTCCAAAAAGTTTCATTATTTGCGAGTCAGAGGCAAGAAATGGAGGAGGTCACTCAGCCATTGCTTGGGTGGCCAGATAGTCAGCGTGGTAATGCTCCCAGGAGTGAGGGCCAGCCGAAGGATGAGGAAGAAGAAACAGGAACTGACACTCAATTGGAGCATGTAATCGAGGCAGCCTTTGAAGATGAGAATTCTACGGAGCCTAAAGCCCAGGGTTTGGAGGAGGATGTATTACAGTTGGAGGAAGATATACAACACATGGAGACGGAAGAACCCTAGCAAAATGTTATTATTAGAG
Organism: Sequoia sempervirens; assembly: GCA_007258455.2. NCBI lineage: Eukaryota > Viridiplantae > Streptophyta > Pinopsida > Cupressales > Cupressaceae > Sequoia > Sequoia sempervirens. The sequence goes on from VDFB02253048.1 coordinate 96,092, forward strand.
AAGAATTTCATGAAGTAGAAGCAACGAAGGAGCAACCACTTGTTGTCTACAACACTCAGCGGGCTGTTCCAAATTGGCTCATGAATGTGATAAGAAGAGATCAAGAGGATGACATCGACCCAACAATAGATATGGAGGAGCTCCTTAACAGAATAAGTGTCACCGAAGAAGAAAAGAGCCAAAAAATACTCCAGGATTGAAATGGATGAGTCCGGTTCACACACTCTTCATGTTGCAGTTCCAAGGGAAGAGTGTGATCGAGATGAAGCAATGCCTGAGAATTACACGATCACTACAATTGAACTAGGACGTCCTACAGGAGCACAAGTGATTGAGGAAGCTGAAAACTCCTTCCAGGCGTTGAAGGATAGACTGCTTCAAAAAGGAGAAAAATATAAGAAGCTGAAGAAGGAGCATAAGGCATTAATTGGCTATGTATAACATCTAGCATGTCCATGTGCCCAGGAGAATCCAACGGTGGATCTTCCGACCGAGTTTCCACGGGAGTCAGTTAGCGGGATCGAAGAAATGAAGAGGGCAATTTAGGAGGGAGACAAGTGGGTCGACGAAGTCTGGGTTGAAGCTGAGAAATTCATTGAGGACCTTGTTTCTTCCTTTCAGCATGCCTCTAGCATCCTCTCTCGTATGGAAAACATTGAATAGGCATGGAGTGATACTCATATTTTTCAAGGCAAGACTATTCCACGCCTAGCTGCTCTGATGCATACACCAATGTAGGCTTTGATTGAGGGAGGGGTAATTCAAGCTGGAGATAGGTATGATTTTCCGGGTTGGTATTCCGTAGCATTCACTGGCTGAGGTTTCTTTGACATGGCAAGGGCTAAGTCAGTCAAGGTCGGGAAGGCCATGGGGAACATTCGAGAAGGTATCTTCAACACGCTCGAGGCATTGTTCACAAAACGGTTAGCTCCTAAGGAGGTGACAGTGGATGGCTTGAAGGGCAGGCTGCACCCATTCTTCTCCGAAGTAAGAACGTTTTCTCAAGATGACTTTGAGAACGTGTCCACTTTCTCCACCATTATTTAGAGCACTCAGGAATCCATCGAGGCCTGGAGAAAATCTTGTATTCGGCAGGAGCAAACAATTGCCATCCTCGAGTTTCGGCTTAATCTCACTCCAGCCATTTTAGAACAGGAAGTTGATGCAGTGCTGGCCCGGTTTGTTGCTTTTGCGGTCAGAGAGAAGAACAATGGGAACACGATCTTGGACGAGAATCTTTGGCAAGGGTAGTGGGCATTAATTGCCCATAGTGGTCAAAGGAGGAATCTGTCATTTTGTGCTCATTAATTGCACCACTCCACCTTCTGGCGGTTACTAGGGCAGAATCTAGTCTAGGGCTGATGTGGCTCAATCTGAGCCGTCCATTGTAATTCAATCTGGACTGTCCATTGCGATTGGCCAGCTATATACGGGGCACTCCCCCTCATTTGCACATTCATTAGAGATTAGACATTAGAGATCAGAGACCATAGCGGAGAGGTTAGTTGAGATAGCTTAGCATAGTTTGTTAGCATAATTTGGAGAAGGAAAGTTTTTCCTTTGAAAAATTTGTAAGAAATTGTTGTGAACACTCTCTCAATAAAAAAAGTTTTCATTGATGATGATTTCATCTTTTGTTGTGAGTAGCTAGTGAGGTTTCTTCGTCCTTCTACTTCAAGTAGGATTTTTAAAGTAAAGTAAATAGATTTTGTTTCGTGCAAGTAGATGATAGTAAGGGAATGTGGTGTTTAATCTAAGCAACTTCGTCTAAATCCATATCACTAGCAAGCTTATTGATGATAGGTCTGCCTTGCGTGGTCAACTGGAACACTTCGTGCTTAACTTCAATTATGATTGGCATGTTAGTATGCATCGTTGTGATGGTATTTACATGTTGAATTGTAATCTGAATATCCTCAACTACCCCTTTGAAGATTGCACCGACTTTGTGGAGGCAGTCTGACGTGAGGCAAAGCAAGGTCCGGTTGAAGTTTGCTAAAATTGAGCTCCATATCCCACACTTAGGATAGAATTTAGACTTTCTAAACCCTGCACTCATTTAAATTCAGTACAATTCTTGGTTAGTAGTAGAAAATTTGCACGTACCTGATAAATCATTTGAACCACACGAAGATCCCCTTTACTTTAATTTGCTATCCACTATCTACTTCCGAACAATTGTATAAGTCCCCCCGTGATACCAACAAGATCACAACGAACCAACTGAGGCTATCCATTGCATAGAAGTGTTGTGACCTTTTCACACATCGCCCCATTCAGATGGGGACCCCCTTATTTTTGCTCCGTTCCGGTCTTTTGGCTTGGGTTTTTCCTCGCTCTCTCGCTCTGTCTCTTTTCTGGTGTTTGTCTTTCCGGGGGTTGTGTCGTCATTGAGCTTAAATGTGAAGATATTGGCCAATTCTAAAATTAGGGTTTCATCATTTTTTGGTCAAGTCAAGGTCAAGTAGGGCCAGTAAATTGAAAATTGAACTTAGCAATGTTGTCGGTAGACATCCAGCAGGCTTCCAGCTAGTTTTCATCTGATTCCTAGATACTTACTATTTTTAGTAAGTCTGCAATTCCTGGGCAATCTGTCAGCATTTTCGAGATTCCGATCATCACACAGCATTCAGAGTACATCAGACTGCTTGCATGCCAAATTTGAGCAAAATTGGACAACTTACTATTTTTAGCAGTCCGGCTTCCAGGGCAAATTCCGGGGAGTCGGATCTGCGAATTTTCTTTGCATGCGGATATTTTGCCACGGGTTTTGAGGACCTTGGAGTGATGTAGCAACATGCAAGTCGAGATGACCACTTCGAGTCCCTGACCTTCAGAGGCTATTTTAGGAGTTTGCATGTGAACTTTTCTTTGCATGTCGAATTGATTCTGATGGTTTTAAGAACCCTCTGTGATGGTGTGACATGCAAACAAGGATTCTCACTTTCGATGAGAACTTGCTATTTTAGCGGTATGTCGGCGGTAGCTTCGAGTTTAGATTCCGCAGTCATAATCTCTCTTGAAGCGAGAGGCAGCAGAGATCTTTGATCGCATCTTGGGTGCAAGCTAGGAGGTTTCGGCTTGAGCCTAAAATAGGAAGGCATCAAAAGTCAAAATCTTGAAAACCACGATGTAAACCATCGCGTCCGGCGATCGCCGGTTTCTGTGGGTGAAATTTCAAGTCAAGCGGGCACTTACTATTTATAGTAAGTGTTCGAATTGAAAGCGTGCTAAAAATAGTAAATCGGTGCATCACGGCGATTAATGCGTGATGAGTCGCGTGGTGAGGATGCGCTCATCGAATTTCAACTTCGATTGGGCTTGGGAGCTATCAGAATCAAGAGCTTACTATTTTTAGTAAGCCACCCTCAGAAACAGGCTATAAATAGCGGGGTGACTAAAAGTTGCAATATCGACAGGTTGAAAAGGTTATGAAGAAGCTGTGTTTAAAATTTCAGGCCATTCCGAGCTTCAGAGGCGCGAATACAGAGAACTTACTATAAATAGCAGGGCACGATGCTGGCGAAGATGATGAAAATTTGTCTAAGTCTGGAGTCTCGTCCAGCAGGCAAGGCAAAATGCGCCCAGATTGATGAAGAAGCGTAGAAAATTTTTCAAGGTGTGAGTTCATCCTTCACACAGGGCAAAATGCGCCCAAGGTAGAAAAAGTCAAAAGAAAGTCAACGAAATTTCATCCTGCTCAGGGGTCCAAATGCGCCCAAGATGAAAGAGGAAAAAGTTGAAAAAGTTTCTAAGTATGAGAAATCCGCCTCAGGGGTCAAAATGCGCCCATCCTTCACAAGCATGAAAATGCGCCCAAGGTAGGAGTCAACAAGAAAGTCAAAGATTGTTCATCCTTCTCCATGGCCAAAATGCGCCCAAACTGGGCCATGTCAAGACAAAATTTTGGAAGGTGAAAAGTCACCCAAGCACGTTGGAAGAAGTTTCATCCTTCACACACATCAAAATGCGCCCAAAGAAGGAGAGGGTCAACAAAGTCAAAGTTTCTATCCTTCATCACATGCAAAATGCGCCCAACTTGCAAACTCGTCCTCCTTAGGGGGTAAAATGCGCCCAAATCATGCATGTCAAGACAAAAATTGGAAGTTGAAGGGTCACAAAGCGTGGTGGCAAGTTTCATCCTCCTCCTACAAGGAAATGCGCCCAAGTTTGAAGTGTAAGTGGTAAATGCGAATGGTAAACAAGGTGAAAATGTTACCTAGGCGTGGTAAACTCAAGGTAAAAGGTGGACGTTATCCTCCTCCACACTTAGAATGCGCCCAAGGTGGTGGGCCTTAGTGAAACTTTGCTAGGCGTTGAGGGTGATATGCTAGGCGTTGGAAAATATTTGAAAGTGTGAGGAATTAAAATGAAGTGTGCGCCTAGGGAGTAAGGGAGTTATAAGGTGATTTTAAAAATCTTGAAGGAGTTGAAATATTTTTGAAGTGTGCTAGGCGCCTCAGGTAGAAATAAAATATTTTCTAAGTGTTTAAAAATTCTCTAAGGCGTTGGGCTTTTAATGAATATTTTTCAAGTGTGAAGTGATACGGGATGAAGATGAAATGTGCAAGGCATGCCGGAACAAATAAAAATTTTCTAAGTGAAAGTTCCTCTCCACTGGCGATCAACAAATTTTTTCTAAGGCAAGATTTCAAAAGTGCAAGATGATTTTAAAATATTTCCTAAGGCAAATTTATTTTCCTTGGAAAATACGCCTAGAGCTTCAAGTTGATGAAAATTTTCGAGGCAAGCAATTTTTCTCAGTGATGAAGTCAGAGATAATGATAACGCAAGGTGATTCATTTTTTTTAGAAGTCAGAGCAACGCAGAGTGATCACAGGCGAAGAACGAGTTTAAATGATGGAAATAATATTTTTCTAAGGTTCAAAATTGAAAAATTAAATGAACCCGTTCGTTGGGTACCCATGGATTCGAGACATTCTGACAAGAATTTGCTTCTGGGTACTGGACGTTCGTGATGATGAATGGATTTCTAAATCTTTCAAGCTTCGCCGACACTTTTTCAGTAAGGAATTTAATCGGTGCTTGAATTGTGAATTTTCCTAAGGAAGAATTTTAAATTTTCTAAGGAAAATTTGAATAAAATGTGTTTTCAAGATGAATTTGCTTCGAACGATGAATCTGAAGTCAGTTGCTTAGATAATTTTGATTAAATTCTTCGAAGAT
>VDFB02253049.1:0-14260 GCA_007258455.2 Sequoia sempervirens
ATCATAGATCAAACCACCATCAAACTCAAATAAGGGATTATTCACAAACTGCACAATCACTCTATACTGATCTGAATCATCCACTACCAAGTCCCTGGAACAGTACATTGAATCATACTCCTGAATTGGCTCATCAATCTGCCAATCATAATCAACTGTATGGGATGAAATGACGGATTTGCTCCCAGGAGAGGGAAACAAATTGACATAAGAACCAATCTCCCAACTAGATGTTGCTTTGCATATCTCTTGTGAAGTGAATGGAGTAGTGTCGTGAGTTGACACATAACTCTCTAGTGAGTCAACTACCATGTCACAAGAGCTATCAATAATCTGTTCTGCATCACCTATCATGGGACTAAACTTAGGAGAACCAGGTGCAACACATGGCCCTCTGCAACTCTCAACCAAGGCTCTCATCCTATCTGTATCAACTGCACCTGAAACCGTGTTGGATGTAGTAACCACATCCTCAACTTGCTCACAACCACAATCCGTGGGCATATGTTCTTCACCAACTGCTGGAAACCTGGACTATGTCGAAAGAGGGTGAAGACTATCCCAAACTCGATACCACGGTAAGCTCCTCGACCCGTGACTGTGACTCTTGAAGGGCCAATTGAGTGCTCTTCAAAGAATCCATAGTCATCTCTAGCTCATAAGTGAGCTCATCTCCCTCCTCTTCTTTTCCCTTCAAAGCCTTATGACAGATGCAACCCCACTCTAGAAGGAAATCTCTGTCTGCAAGTAGTCGCAGGTAATTTTGTTTCATAATTCCAACTGCCTCTCGAAGTGCATGCAACTCCGCAAAGGATAAACTACTATCACTATGCCCATCTATCATAGGAGTGCTCCCACCCAAAGTAGCCAACATCTGACGAGCAACATCAAAATGCTCTATGGCCGTGGCAATCATACTGTCATTAACCTTAAGTCGCCCTATCACATGATGAGGACCCTGGAACTTATCACTCCCATACAAGCTCTCTAATTTAGAAGTTGCACTTTGATATGCGACCGAATCATCATCACTCACCAACTGGTAAGCAGCATCGTGTGTGCTATCAACTTCGCCCACAATATCAACAAGGGTACTGCTGCTATGTACCTCATAGGATGGCTCAACATATATTGTAGAGGTTGTTGTTTTGGCAATATCTTCGCACACTTCTTCTTCCAAAGCATCTGCATATCCACCCGTCTCGCAATCCTGGGATTCATTGCCCTTAAATAATTTTTTTATTGGTTTCCTACGGTCTGATATGAAAAACTAGACTCACTGTGGCATGAATCTTCACCATAAATTGCATCGTTAGTACCCAAATCTCTAGTACCAACATGTGGCAACTCTGTAGAAACATCATCCCTCGGTGAAATCTCTATCCTCTCATGCTGATGCAAGGTTTCATCACTGCTGTCATGAAAATTAGAGCTGTTATCAGTACTAATAACAACTTCTTGAGCGCTGTGAATTTCATTTTGGAGTTCCACCGTACTATTTTCATGTTGTAAGATTTCCTTATCAACAACAACTTCATTTTCAACCTCATGCCCATCTGTAGGCTGTAGGTAATTCTCTGCTGACTTATCACCTTTTAGCCCAAAGTCAAACACATCATAGAGACCTTTGGATACTACACCAAGTCTCTCATTTTTGCTTCGTGATAAGGTTCGTCTTGGAATGTAATCTTCATACTGCTGCAAACTATGAGCTAATCTTCGTTGTGAAGGCATGAGTTTTCACTAGGTATTATTCAAGATGCCCTCAACACTGATCCTAACTCCACCATACCATAAGTGGTGAAGCAACACACTGGGACCCATCCAAACGGCAGTGCTAACTTTGTCTCCACCTGGATCCCAAAATAAACCGAACTCACATCCATCCATCATGAGGAGGTAAGAATATCTGGAAGCATCTGCTACGTAACATCTCTCCATAACCTCCGCTAAACTCTCATGGATGTGATATCCACCTATGCCATCATGCCTGCTATCATTATAATCCCTCTGTAACCCTGTGTCCACCAGTAGCCTCTGAGGAAAAGAAGCAACAAACCTTGTTGGATACACACCCGCATGTTGGAAAACTAAATACCAATCTTGCAAGCAATTAACCTCCGACAACTCAATCGGCTACTTGCAGCCACGAGTTCCACCTACTGAAGATGGTAACTCTCCATCCCAAAATGGGTGGTACCCACTCTGAGCCAATCCACACCGACGCGTCAACAAATCCTCCATGTGTGGACTAAAAGAGAAGTGATGAGTACTCCTCACTATGCAGTCGCGGTAAAATGCTCCAACCTCTGTCGATGGCTCGACACTAGAATCAAAAAATAGCTTGTTCCTTTGATCTTGTAAAACAAACCTATGTGATTCATGAACTGACAATCCTTGCACATTAACTGAATTGGCATCTTCAAAGTGATCACAAGTCTCATCATTAATTGCTGATGCAAAAAATTTAGGGAGCTCAAAACCCTCATTGATTTCATATGGGGCCCTTTCTTCATGCGCATGTTCCTCAAAATGATCATCCTGCAACTCTACCTCATAATATGGGTTAACATGGGACATATCAACTTCTATCTCAAGAGGGGGATTATTAAAAACATGAAGGTTACTTTCAGCATTTTGTTTAGGCCCATCACCCTCGTGTTCTAACTTTCCTTCATCTTCAAAAGGACTCAAGTGCTCTTCCCCTACAACTGCCTTAGAAATTTCAACTTCATCATCAGCAAGTGGATCTTCTAAGGTCTGATTTTTGCTCTCCAAGGGATCAGCTGTATGCTGGTCGTTAACTGCTAAGAATTCATTGTAGAGGCCTTTAGATACTGTAGTGACCTCTTGTTTCTTCTTCTCTTTGTTCTGTGATGTGGACCTAAAGATGGATGCCGCATACCTTGCTGCTCTGTCTAAGGTAGTAGGGTCTAAAAACAATTTATTTATGTCTTCCAACTCTTTTAAGCTTTGTTTAAGATTTTTCATATTCTTGTCCCACTGCTTCTGAGAAATAGCCATGTTCAACTGAAACTTCCGAGCTGCAGTTGAAACTTACCCAACAGGTTGGCAGGAAATTGCTCTGATACCACTGTAATGAGCCGACACTCTGCTGATTTGTTTTCTCTGTGGTTGTAGGTCTAATTTTTGTTTTCCCGTGATGTGTTCTTGTTTTCAGTTTGTAGTTTGCTTGCAAATAATGTTAAAGCGGTAACAACAAGCATATACATACAATGGAAACTTCAAATTAACTAAGCTACTGAACAACCTTGAGTATATTGCTCAATTTAGTGGCCAAATATGATTTCTTCATTACATAATAAGAAGCATTCAACATACAACTTACATCAGATTTATAGCTACATATATCTTAAACCAAACTTTAACTTACAGCCATATAACACTGTGAATAGTGTTTTGCTACAGTACCCGCCCTTAGTAAATTGCTCACACAAACTAAAATACGAATTTCTCCCACCGAAATCCGGATTGAAAGTCTTCCTAGGGTAAGGGCGGAAATTGCAGCCACTAAAGATAGGTGTTTTTCTTCCTTTGAGCTAGTGAAACCCTCAAAATAGTGCGGCTGGCTGTAGATGCTCAAATCAGCTCCAAAATCCTTCTAAAATGCGAACAACTCCCTTGTAGTTGAAAATGGAGTCACTAGCAGCAAAAACCCCCACTGGAAATAGCTCTAACAACTTGTAATCAGCAATATATGGCTCCCAATGAAGCAGCCAAGCTCAGATCTGCAACTTTAAGGTGGTATTTCACACCATCAAGAAGCACAAATTCGAACAACAAGCCCCCTCCAAGCTCACCCACTGCAGAAATCAGGAACCCCAGTTTCCCTCTTCCCAAACTCCAACTCACAAGCTTCAATCAGTAAAAACATATCATAACATGAGAGGGTTGAACTTTCTCTTTGCCTTTTATAATTTCTCATTGAAAACACTATTCATTAAAATGGCACTATTCACTTAAGTTATGTTCTTTTTTCACTTTATCAATGAATAGTAACTGAAAAATATAAAGTGACCCCTTTAAATAATAGACACATGGTCCCTAAGCCAGAGAAGGTGAAATAAAAGGTGGAGATCATAATTTTAAGCACAATTATCACGCCAAATGCACAAATACACCCCGTCACCATACTCCAGATATCAATACTGCAAATTCACGACCAAGTACCCGTTCAAGTGACCCTCTATCCAGAACCATTAGCCTACGAGGGTTGATGTTATAGGCTAATCCACCATATCTGATGCTCGTGAAAGAATGTGGACATTACAGATCACCCTTCTTCCTGTTATCCAATAGGATAGAAAAAAATGATTGAGGCACATCACTTTCATTAATAACCAAAACCATAATGGTTTGCATAGCTGCCTAACATTAACATGAACTTTTCTGGTTGTAGCAAAGAAATGGTGAAAAATTTTGTGAATCAAATCATCCATTCCCAAATCCAACATAATATTATTCAATCTAAGTTTTACAAATGTTTCAAGTATAGAAACCCTTCTAAAAAAATGAGCACATGTGATATCAATAATATCCTAGAAACTGTCCACCAACAACTGAATTATCTCTTTCAATGTATTATCATTGTAAGGAGCTTTAGGCGCTAAAACTCTCACGATTTCACTAAAACATGAAGTAACCAGAGTGTTGAGAATAACATCCCTTGGTTGAGATAGATATCCAAGTTTACCACCTGCATCCAAGAGAATATTGACCAACCCCTTTTTATCTTTTGATGCCATGATTACAACTGAAAATCTTAAATCTCTGAACCACCCAATAGGTTGGTAGAATCTTCTACTCTGATACCACTATAAGATACCACCCTAGTTTCTAACAAAATTTTGTACTTTTCCTCAATGACATTTTTGTCAAACAGTTCATGAGGATCGGCTGTAATGAAGTTTTGATTTGATTATTACTTTTTGTTTTTAATGTACAAAATAAGTACCCGAATTTAGAAAATTGATTTCTCTATGAAATCCAAAAAAAAAAAACATAACCACCAAGTGAATGATTGTCATTCAAGCATAACATGTGAATTTACATATTACAATTGCAAAAAACTCCTCACTCACTATTAATAAATGGTACAGAAATATTTTTGACCTATTACAGAGACTTAGTTGATAACAACAATTGAAATATCAATTCTTCCAAATTGAAAGCGATCTCACTTTTCCTTCTCTATGAGCCAATGTAGCAGCTTCCAACTGGCTATGCCTCCTAATGGGACATGTGCACACCTCCTACAGACTTGGGCTACCTTCAAATATGTTGGCGTTTAAATTAGCACCTCTGGAGTGCTGATTGTAAACGTTCAACTATTTCAAATGTTTTGCAACACTTCTTCGTTATTTAAAGAGGAGAAGTCCCTCTCTGCTGAAAGCAATGCATAAGTAAGGGAATGGTTAACTAAGGTTCCTATCTTTTTGTACTTCAGCGGTAGGACACAAGGGTGCACAAACACAATGCGCCGTAGCTAAGCTTTTTCTCTGGTTTCGGTAGATCTTAACTACGACTATTCTAGCTTTTATCTATCCAATACCTTCAAGGTAAACATAGCATGAGGGTAAAGGAGCGGGAATGGGTTGGTTGGATCACCTGAATTCGCCGTCTCCTGAGAATATGACCGAGGCTCTGAACTCTCGGGTATATACCGGGATAAGGTTGGTACAAGCAAACACTCTTTACGGTAAACTAGATCTAAGACCTGCCAAGGAGGAGGAACCCCTATCCGAGGTATGGGCTAGGAAATGGTTTATAAGAAACAACAAATTGACGATGTCTTGGCCAACAATCTTGCTAAGGAGGAGGAACCCCTATCCGAAGTATAGATCGAAGTACAATACATTAAAACAACAACGAACGACAACTGTCAATGACAAATATCCGAGGAACCCCTATCCAAGGAGGGAAATGAAACAACAAGTTATTAGATACAAGACGTAGACATAACTCAAATAGGATGATCAAAATGCAAGCGCCTTCTGATATTCTTCTTCAAAGCTTTATCAACGAATTACAAAGGTTGGGATAGCAAAGGCACGAAATCATGCACAATTACAATCAACCAACGAATTCTCATTCAAGAGTGAACAAATATCCGCTTTCAAAACATTGGCAAAAATGGCGCAACAATTTTGCGTAGCAAGTAAAAGTTAAACAAACAATGAGCCCAAGGCTCTTATTTATAGAACTCAAAGGAGTGGGCAACCCCAAAATCTCCTTGAGTTAACAATGAGTTCTTGCCAATCAATTAGCAAGATTTATTCCTAAAAGGGGGAACAAGCAGTTAACTGGAAAACTACTTCAATTAACTGAAAGTAAACAAAGAGTCAACCAAAACTTCCGCTTGACTGGAAAGTAAACCTAAGGTGAACTTTAATGAAAGTATCCCTCCAAATAGACATCCACATTTAGTGGAGATCTAAGATCCACAAATCATGGAAGCTGATTAGACATCCTTAATCAGTGGGATCTGACAATGCATGATTAAAGGGATATGGAGTTAACTTGGAAAGGGACATCAAGTTAACTCCAACTACATTTAATGCCTTCTTGAGTTGACTTGGAATGAGGCATCAAGTCAACTTCAAGTATCATAAATGCCCATTGGAAGGTAGGACGTCCTTCCTAGGTGTCTTTTCACTCTTCACCATTTCTGGTCAACAACTCCTTGATCCATGTGTTGACTTCTTTCGTTTCTGGATAGTCAATGCTTTGATGACACGACATCTCTTCTTGTGCAAGCTATTTCTTTTGGTAACTTGGGCGGCTCCGTGTTTGGAATGACCTCTTCGCAGCTGGCAAGCCAAGGTGCTTACTGCCACGCAGGAGGTGGTAATGTTGGTCTTTTTCTGCAAGATCAGCCTTTCTTTCTTCTTCGTCCAGAGTAATTGCTGCGGCTCTCCACTAAGCGGGAGATGTATTCTTTTCAAAGATAAAGATCCGCAGACTACTGATGATGTCTGTTTGCTCTCCAGCAATGTGTGTAAGATCTGGTTGGAGAGTTGCTGGTGCAAGGTCTGGTTGTTCAATTGGAGCCCAAGGACGCCAAATTGTCATTCTATGAAGAACTCGCTTCATTGATCGTGAAACATGGATGTATTCGCATTAACTTTTGAAAAACCCTAAAAATAGCTACGAGAAGTATTTTTCTCCTCGAAAAATTTGGGACATGGGTTTTGTTCGTATTTCCAATAACAAACTCAGCCTCAGAATTTTGATTTTGAAACTTTTTGGGAAAAACCCCCAAAAATAGGGGTAGCAAGTTTGCTGATTCTGGAAAATCTGACGAGATGGGTTTCACTGGAAAATTATGCTAAATCTACCCAGTTGATTAGATCTGATATAGCCTGCTGCTTTGTGTGACATGTAAGAAAACCTAAGACAAGAAGAGAGGAAGTAGATAGAAGATGGATTGGAAGTTTTTATCTGACTCCCTGAGAAAATTTGTCTCTGAATCCAACCTCAGATTAGCAATCTTCTTTTGCTTCAGATCTGCAAGAAATATTGAAGAACGGATGAAAACCTTGTCCAGATCTATAAATGGCGTCCTTGAGAGCTTATGGCTGTTCTTGATCCTTAACCTGCAATGAAATAATGAAGTAGGATGCCTATACCTTGATTATATAGACTCAAGCCTTAGATCCACAAGTTTGGGGACCTAACTCATGATCAAAGGATTTTTACTGATCCGCCAAGTTCGTGGCAGGATTTTCCACCCATCGTGGAGTGTTTTGTTTCAAGTTTTAACTCAAAATATCTTGACTTTAGTCAACAACTTGACTCCTTTGACTTTTAGGCCCCTTTGAGTTTTGCAAGTTTTTTATTATTTTCTCTCTTGAATGACCTCAGTTTGATCTTGAATCTGGCTTGATCTGTTGATCTTGAGCTGTTGCTGACACATTCACTGTTGAGCTGGATCTATCCTGAAGAGAAGTGCCTGGGAGACATGATGGTAAAAAGCTGAGTTCAGGGCTTCAAAAGAAAGGGCGCCTTTTCCAAGAAAGGGCGCTTTTGCTTGTGCCTTGGTAAATTTTCAATCTTCATTCTTCAGCCTTTTGAAATGGCCTCTCGTGCTTTGATCTGGATTTCTCGTTGGTCAGAGAATTAGATGTTCTTGTTTGATATCTTGTTAGGTATCCAACTTTGTTTCGCCAAAGATGACTGGAGTTGGAAAATCCAAAAGTCATTTTAGGGTTCCTTTATTCAAGGGCGCCCCTCATTGAAAAAGGCGCTTTTTTCCTTCAGCATGGTTATCTTCATCTAAAAAGTTGCCTAGTTTGATCCTGATTATTTGTTGACTGCCTCATCAGATGCCTGTGCTTGCAGTTGCGTTGCTGAGATCTACCTAGGCTGAGAAGATTGTCTTGGGAGGCCTTTGGTCTTTTGTCAGCATCTAGAGGTCCAAAAGGAAGGGCGCCTTTCTTTTGAAAAGGCTCTTTTTTCTTTGATCTTCACCTTTGACAGTCATTTCCTGATATTTCTTCAACTGCCTCTTTTCGCTTCGTCAGCAACTACTTATGATCAACTCATCAGATGATTTAGTTGTTTGTTTCGTTGTAGAGCCAGCAAGCAAACGCCGAAGATGACTGCCTTGGATGATCCAACAGACTGCATTTGACCTTTAAAGATCATGGGCGCCCTTGCTTAAAAAAGGTTCTTTTCAGCATGTGAACTTGTCTCTCCTTCGTAACGTTTCTAGAGTTAGTCAAATTTTGACTTTTTTGGGTTTAAGGAATGTCCATCAAACAACATCATTTTAGACCTTTTCCACCATGGTTGCGTCGTTGAAGCTTTTGAAGCTTAACTTTCAGCACCCGGTACTAGCCAATCTGCCATTAATGGCTGTGGAGTTCCTAACTTTGTTCCTGAAAAATGGAAATAGACCCACTAGAGTAAAATGTGTCTTTTGATGATTCCGACTTGACCAATGTGATCGAAGCCTTTAATCCTATCAAAAATCATTTTCAATCATTTATGGAAGGTCCTATTTTGGGGGTTTCCGAAATAGTTTAAACCCTAATTTCTCAAATTTTCAAAATTTTGCACGTGTTCCTTGACAGAAACCCACCAAGATCCTATGATTGGTTTGACCTAAAACAGACTTTATATGGCATTTTAACAAGATTTAGGTCAATTTATACAGAATGCCAAAAAAAATTATTTTGGGTACAACAAAATACTTCCCACATTTCCTCCGATACATATACTTCTTTTACAGCATGGTGTGATCCCTCTTAATTGGGGTGGCAACATACAAGTGTCGAATCCTTAATCAATTCCCACTGTGACATAATTTTCCTTCTCACAGCTGTGTATGCTTCCTAAGTCCTTTATTCCAGCTTCAACTTCACACTCCACATATAGGTTTGAATGGTGTATAGTGCAGCCAGTAAATATTTTAGCACTAGCTTTCAACACTCGAATTTACGGAAAGTTCTTGTTGGCACTTAAATATTTATTTCTTCTTTCCTTACGGCGATGGTGCTATGTAGCTACGAAATCTTTAAACGTGTATCCATCACTTACATGAATTACAACTCTCGATTGCATATCCTTGAATTATTTAAGTTGAAGAAGCAACTTGCATGAAGCTGCAAACCAAAGTAGAAGATTGTCAAAAGATAGAGGCTGAAGTGTTGTCTCTAAGAACACAACTAGAGGAAAATTCTCTGTTAAAGGAACACACTGTAAAAGATGAGTTGATTGTCAATTTGAAATTAGGGATTGAAGAAAACAAGAGGATAGCAAATATGACAAGGTCTGATTTGGAAGTCAAAACAGTTGAATGCCAAAAGCTTGAAGGAGAAATAGTCTCTCTAAGGAAAGATCTTGAGAATGTTAGAAAGTAGTTAGAATAGAATCAGAAATTTGATGAGAGCACTAGCAAGTTGAATTAGATGTTAAGCAAGCAGAAACATCACAAGGACATTACTGGTTTAGGCTTTGTAGAAGGACAGATAAATGGAGTTAAAAAAACACCAAGAACGAAGATAGATTTAAATTATCATTCTGCTGCCCCTAAGATTGTTGATAGTAGACAATTCAAGGACATCAACAGAGGAAGAAGTAGAGCCAACCGGTTCATAGGATCTCCACGTACTTGGCAAGATCAATTAGCGAGGTACAGTTATTCATTTCCTGGTTATTGTTATTTATGTAATGGTTATGGGCATAAAGCAAGCTATTGTAGAAGGTCTAAAAGGAGTCAATATGCATTCTCTGAGAATATGAATGTAACATGTTATAAATGTCATAACCATGGTCATGTTGCAAAGCAACGTAGAACTAGGTTTGAGAAACCAGAGAAGAAAGTTTGGAGAAGGAAACATCCCAAGAAGACAAGCATTCAGAAGGTTTGGAGAAGAAAGCAAAACCAAGAGAAGGATGAGTCTAAGCTTGTGCATACTGCACAAGTGACATCTGTAAGTGCATAAAAGGAGCTTGAGTTGAGGGGGAGATGCTTTTAGAGGTATTATTCAAACCCCTTAGATAACAATAAAGAGGTTGTGTCTCTACAGTAAATTGGTGTTTTTTGGTTCAGAAGTTGGTGACAGTCCTTGTTTGATCTTTGAAGTCAATATAAAGCTCATACTTCTTCATGACAGTGTTAGTGGTTGTGCAAAGGTCCTTAAGAACTTTGATATGTTACAAAGGAGAAAAGGGCAGATCAGTCAAAGAGAGTAGGAATCACGAGTCTTAAAGGCTTGAGGGACAGATTTGATCTTTGGTTTCAAATATAAGGATTACTATTTGCAGTTGGTTTGCATGCTTGTCAAGTGATTTCAGCCATGGAGCAAGTGTCAAGATGGTAAGTGAACAACATGGAATGATCATTCAACTTAGACTCTGCTCTCTTGGCTCCATTGGATGGGTATGAGTATTCTTGATGCAAGGCATCTCTTGAAGGTAGTTGAAAGAGATTGACTGTACATACCTTGATGAGATAGAGTCAAATGGTGTGAAACTTTGACATATACAGTGCAGAGGCAATATATGTTTTTGTTGACAGATTAGTAGCAGTTCCTTATTTGCAATTATGGGGAGATATAGTTGTTATGACGGTGTTGATGTCATAAAGGTGTACAGCATGATAGCATGTGTCTTGGTCAATAAGACTTGAACAATAGAAGTGAATCTTGTTGCAGAGGGTGCAATGAGTATAGGTGCACAGATTGGTTATGTTGATCATTTCATGATGCTTAATGATGCAAAGGTAATGTTGCTCATTTTTTATGTGTACAACAAATATGTTCTTGATCTTGATCCATTCAAAGGGTGTTTGTTCACTAATTGAGTTGCTTCTTTGAGTTGCTTGTTACGGATGTCAAAGATGTCAGTTCATTGATGTCAAAAAATATCCGTGTTGATGTCATATGCAAAGGTAATTGGTTGATGCAAACTGCAAAGGCGTTGATTCATCTCGTGAATGATACTTTGGCTTGGCACAAGGTTGAGAGTGAATTATACTTTTATTGGTGTTCATGGCTTATGTATCTAAACTTGATCTGCTTCAGTACTGCTTCAAGACTTTCAAAAACTTTGTTGTCTTTGAGTTGCTACAGGAGTTGCCACAATGTCAGATTATAGGTTTGCACAGTCATTTGATGTTTGGTCAATACTTGTTTTTTCAAAGCAGTGACCTTGTATGGTATTTGATCTTTGCATTTGGGGTAGTGATCTTGATAATTTATTTTTATTTTGAATGGTAGTTGCTTGACATAATGTAATGCTCCATTTGTGTGCCTTTTGTAAATGTAGAACCGGACCAAATTTTTTCAATTCTCAAATTACAATCAGCAATGCAACACACCCGTTAGGGTTAGATAAATCAAACCAGCAGTTACAATATAACTCTTTGCCAAGAATGCGCACTCAATCTCAACAAGAGAGAGGCTGTCATATGGCAAGAGGATCGTCAGTACATTAATCAGAACTACAATTGGAAGTAACTCTAACCGAGAATGTGTCCAAGATGGACGAGCATATGGTCAGAGGATCTCTACCACTACAAATGCTGAAAGTAAACTCAACACCCAGAATGTGCTTTCAAACCCGGAGTGGGAATGGAGCTACCATAGGGCGGAGATGTACGATATTACAATGCAAATCAAGGTAAATAGGCGGCAAGCCAGCCTCTTCCACTTACTCAGTGGGCAATTACAAACATGATAAGCAAAACTGAGAGAAATGCTGACAGTACTACTGTTCAGCTTACAATGAGAAGTAGAATGCCTGCAAGATCAAGGATTTAAGCTCTACAAGTTGCTGCAATAGTAAAGATGTCATCCACTAGGTCAATAATGAATTCCTAACACCCTTCCTTCGCTAATATGCAATTTTCTTAAGTCTGATCTGACAGACCAGCAACATGAATTACAAAACCAGCAATACATAAACTCAATGAAAAGCTCACAACTCACTCATTTCTCACTCAAATTACATGAAAACTGATGCAAAAATACTCTTAAAATGATGGCGCCTAGTTTAGTTATGAAAAAGGACAGCTAAAAGTGGCTATTAATTAATGGCATGGATCCCAAAGCACTCCAGAAAGTAGGGCTTTCAAGAAATGACGAATTTGCTTTATAAAATCAGAAACTTCATTAAAAATCCCACAAATTTGCAAGGTCGCCCCAAGTAGAGAAGATGATATGACCAACACCCAGAACAATATCTTTTTTTATTTTTGATATATGAATGAAACTTCGAATCAGCTATGATATTCAGCAACATCCAGAATATGACAGAAATGCAAGTACTCAGCTACAAAATGCAAGATCATCAAAACAATGCAAAACCTCACTACAAATTCACTCAATAACTAGCAAACTTCTCTACTAGGTGCTATCTTTCAAGCACGAAGTCGAGCCCAAGCTAGGAGGCATTCATTCCTCGAAGCAATCCAGCAACCATTTCGGCAGCATAACAATACTCAAGATATCAGATGCCCAAATGAAGACCCAAGCTCTCCTTATATAACTTTGTGAAAACTCTCCAGAAGCTTCTAGAAACCCTAATTTTCAAGTTTGAAGTAACTCCTTTTCCCTCCAAAGATGGTGTCTCTTTTCTCAAGGCAATTTAACTTTTAATTTGAATTAATCTTCTCCTCAAGATGGGCGTCCCTTTTCAAACATTGATTTTTGGACCTTAGAATATAATAAAATAACTCCATGAGGCGCCACCCCTCAAAATCCCCCTTTTATGAACAACTTAAAGTTGCTTCACTAGGCCAAGGGGTCTCAATAATAAAATATAACATTAAAGTATAACATTTTAAAATCAACTGGATATCTCACCAAAAATGCTTCCCAAGGTCAAGATTGATCAAACCAACTGAACATACTGAAGATGAGAGCCAACCAAGCCGAAGTCAACAAGACCACTGCCAGAAATAGAATTTACTAAAAATAGTAAATTCTCGAAAGTGCTCAGAATGCCGAACTGAAACCACCAACGCGAAGCTCTCAGAAAACCCAGAAGGAATCCGCAATCCAAGTTCAACATTTCCAAGTGCAAGCTCCGCAAAAAGACGAAAACGTCCTCCAAGAAGTTTGGAAACCCTAATTTCGAGCTTCTGCTTAGCCTACGAGCTTCCAGAAATAGGCTAAACCCAAATGAAGAGCGTAGGGCTAAATTGGGGACATTACAGTCCGCCCTTCCCAAAATTGCTTGTCCTCAAGCAATGCCACCACAACTCTAGAATAACTCAAACTGCACCAAACCAAACCAAGTACAATCCCAGGGTCCCATATCCGTCTAAAAGAGGACCCACCATGCTGATGCTGCACCACTCTGATCTTATCAGTGAAGACATCTCGCCAATGCTGCACCAACCTCGCTTGTAACTCCAGAATGTTACTGTCCGTGATACTCAAACTGAAAAATCTTAAAGGACTGAGACCAACTTCATGCGACGTCTCATGTCCAAGAGGCCCAAAGTCAACAGTATCAACCATACCATTGTTAACCACAATTCTAGGTAATAGGGAAGATAGTCTACTCAAATCAAAATCGAACTCCTCAGCATACCTCCACATGGTAACAAACGGAACCATGACTGCAATTGTGACATCTTCAAATCCTCTTGCAAAGAGGAAAGCAATCCTTTGCAAGAGCTCAACAAATTCAGCCTCATGTCTTCTCCTGAAGCTACTATAAATCAACTGAATTATACCGACACCACCATAAAAACTTCTAATCACTCTTACTGTTCCAACTCCAAGAG